>WAAG01001408.1:0-28232 GCA_013390105.1 Tichodroma muraria
ACGAGAACTTAAAAGAAACTTAAAAGAGAGCTTCTCAGGAAGATTAGACAGCTCTAAACATTTTGTCTCAACATCTGAGCGGGTTTTTTGGACCATAATTTTTACTTCAGATGTCAGATCCCCAGTTCATGTTTCCAAAATAACTTCATATCTCCTTGCTCTCCTCTGACAATGAACAGATTAGTGCGGTCTGTTCTTCTAATGTACACAAAGTAATATTTCAGAACATTTCCTCATACTTCCTTAAGTCAGTGGTAAAAATATTCCTTAACGATCCCTGAAAACCTCGGTTACAAAAACCCCTTCTGCTGCAGTGACAAAACACGTGGTAAAGACAGCCTCAGGCTTCCCCATGTAAAAGTTAGGCTACAAACATCTTGAAAACCTTTCTTGCATTTTCATAGCATAAGACTTTAGGCAAAAAGACTAATATAATCTGCTGCTATATCAAACTAACATATTATATATTCAGGTCACATTAATAATTAATTTCTTACATATGGTATAAAATACACATTTTTACATCTATTATTTTTCTTGAGAATAGCGTGTGAACTGTATTTTGCATACAGCTTTATTTATATTTGTGGTAAACTATGTATAAACACATGTTTATGCACTCAGAATGGATGTTTTTAATAAAAGTTAGTCACAGTCAGGATTCTTAACTCATTGTTTTCTACAATCTCACTATTGGAAGTCTTTTAGGAAAAGATGAATCAAATCCCTTGATAATCTGATGCTTTTTTTTTTTAATATCTCCTGTGCTGAAACATTGATAACAGAAACTTAAGTTGGAGGGCAAAGGAAAAGAGACTTGTTTAGAAATCTTAAATGGGTAAACAAAGTGGTTTCATTTGGTAGAAATCTACGAAATAGAATTACAATCTTTGGAGGAGTTTTATCAGTGTCTTGGGTGAAGCATTGTTTAGCAAGTTTTTGTACTTGTTTCCAAAATGGGTGTTTACAAATGGTACAGTCCTCACCTCATGCAATATTTTCCTACAAGCAGAAAGCCTGAATTGGTGCTTACGCTAATGCGCACTGGGTCATGCCTGCTTTCAACAATTCATATTAAATCCACGTTATCTCTGCATGTACTTGTGATAAGCTTGTAAACCTGTAAACAACATTCATCAGTATATTCACAGCTGAAATTAATTTTGCATCTTTTCCACTAACCCTCTCTTTCAAGGGTCTGATAGAAATAATTTCCTGATAACGTTGAAATGTCACTCATATTTCCCAAATTTTAATGTCAGGCATAGTCACTTCATTTCCTGAAAATATCACAAAATACATTTTTAAAGCAAATAGGTTTGAAGATTTATAAATCGAACAAGAATATGATGAAAAATAACACTAAGACAGAAAAATTTTCAGCCATAACCTACTCTGACATCTGAGGTACCATGAATATTTCTACTTCCATTCCTGTCCACAACACAAACAGATCTCTGAACTCTGATCTCTGCCTGTGAAATATTGACACAAGAACAGAACCTTCTGAAGCATTTCCTACTCAGGAATTGCAAGCAATTTTTTTTTTAAACATTTGTTTCTAAAGCTCTATCTGAGAATGAACAAGGTATGATAGCATAGCATGTCTGCCATTCTCAATATGCTCTAAACTAGTCAAATGCATAAAATATAACTGTAAATGTGTGATACATAAAATATTTCCTATTACAAATGGTTTCTTTTCTATTTTAAAATAGAACTACTGTAAATATGAAGAGCAAGTTTGTCAAACACAAGCCTATCTGAAAGACAGCACTATCTTTGAAACCATGATATTCTGAATGAAAGCCAGGTAATTTTTATTTTTGCATAATTTAATTTATTTTATTTTACAGTTAAGAGACTTGGTCCTCATACTAATACAGAAAGCCCCATTTGGGAGCCAGACACTTTGCTTTATTGAAGCAATTCTTGTTCTATTTCCTGCAGATGAGATTGATAAAAGATAGTGGTAACATTAAAAAATATATGTCACTACAAGTATATTTTCCTTGAAGTCAATAGTGCCTCACCCTACAGCTCACCATACACAGGTAAACAGTCTAAAAGAAAGCAGAAAACAATATTTATATTGCAGTACATTACAGAATATTACAGAATATTAAAGAATATTCCAGAATATTACAGTACATTTTTTGCCGTATCTCTATAGTCATTATACTAAGTGTCTTGGAAAGAAAAACTATGAAGAGTATTAATTACCAATAGGTTTCTCCCCAGAATGCTTACGCACTTCAATCTCTTCATGGGTTAAGCTCTTCAGGATAATAATTAAAAAATATATTTTCTAGACAACAATACTAATATAAAAATAAAAACAAAGCACCATTAAGTAAATGGGTTTTTACCTAATGGCTGTTAACTCCAGTCATTAGGTAAACTATATTAAAGCACACCACTCCTTATGTCAATAATTTAATATTCCCCAAAATAATTTACACAAACACAGGTCAAGATTTAAGAAAATAGAAAGAGGAATTAATCTAATGCTCTCTGAGTCAATAAAGGAGTCCTGTGAAGGCAGTTCCAGTTGTTACTCACAAAACACAAGGGAGATGGGCTGGGGTATTCGTGCATGGATTTCCAGAGGAAGAAGGGAGCTTTAGGTCTACATAATTGGAATCACCAAGTGCCACAAATCATAGTGACAACTGCCAAGTTTATGAATTAGGACCTGGAATTAAGTCTCCCAAATTTAGATCTTGCTGCCATTAAATATAAAATTTAGACTCCTAAGTACTGACGATATGTGCCATTAGATATCATGTTTAGATTCATCAGTGCTAATGACCTACATGGAATAATTAATACCAGTAAAGAAACAGATCTTTAAACCTTTCCACGCTGTCTAGAAATAGCCTCAGAATAAATGAAAATTAATGCTGTGTTCTCTGTTTTCTGATGCACAGTGTGGCATGACAATGGCTCTTACTTTGTCTTCAAAAGTTCCCTCCAAAACAAGAGAGGATGGAGTGATCCTGCAGCTGTAAATTATCACAGTTACTGTCTTTCTAAGTTAAAGTGAGAGCTATATTACAATATATTTACAAAACCACAATATATTTATCAAGAGACTAATGAACAGAAATACCACAACAGTAGTTAGTGCAGGACTGGGTAATCTCCTGAAAAAACTAGCTGCTCATGACTTGGATGGGTGTACTCTTCCCTGGCTAAACATTGGCTGGATGGTCGAGTGTAGGGTGGTGCTGAATGGAGTTACATCCACCTGGGATAAGTTAGTCATGGTGTTCCCCAGGGCTTAGTTTTGGGAATGTGCTGATTAATAGCTTGATCAAGAGTTCAGTGCTCACTCAGTCATTCTGTAGAGGGCACCAGTTTGGGTGCAAATGTTGATCTTCTGGAGGGCAGGAAGGCCCTACAGAGGGGTCTGCACAGGCTGGATCCATGGGCTGAGGTTCAATCAGGCTGCATTCCTGGTCCTGCACTCGGGTCACAACAATCCCCTGCAGCCCTGCAGGACTGTGGCAGAGTGGCTGGAAAGTGGCCATCATGAAAGGACCAGGGGGTGCTGGTCAGCAGTGGCTGAACCTGAGCCAGCAGCATGCCCAGGTGGCCAAGAGGTGGTGCCAGTGGCACCTGGCCTGTACCAGCAGTGGTGTGGCAGCAGGACCAGGGCAGAGACTGTCCCCTGTGTTCGGCATTGGTGAGGTCACACCTCAAATCCTGTGTTCAGTTTGGGGCTCCTCACTGCAAGAAAAACATTGAGGGGTTGGAGTGTGTCCAGAGAAGAGAATAGAGGTGGGGAAGGGTCTGGAGCACAAGTCTAATGAGGAGTGGCTGAGGGAGATGGGGGTGTTTAGCCCAGAGAAAAGGAGGTTCAGGGGAGACCCTATTGTTCTCTAAAATTCCCAGAAAGGAGAGGTTAGTCTGGTGGGAATTGGGCTCTTCTCCCACATAACAAGCAATCAAAAGAGAGGAAATGGCCTCAAACTGCAACAGAGGATGTTTGGAATGGATATTAGGAAGAAATTCTACATGGAAAATGTCGTAAAGCTGTCCCAATGAACAGGCTGCTCAGGAGAGTGGAGTCACCATCCCTGGAGGTATTTAGAATGGATTCAGATGTGACACTGAGGGACATTAGTGGTGAACTTGGTAGCACTGGGTTTATGATTGGACTCAATCTTAGAAGTATTTCTCAGCCTGAAAGGTCTTATGATTCTATTCTGATCTTTATTCTTTTCTAATCTAAGTGGAGAGATCATCTCACAATTGCTTCAAATACCTTTTTTCTTCTCTTCAATACTTTTCAGAATACTCAAGCTTAAACTGAAACTTTGGTAGTTTTTATTGAGGGTCCCATGAGAAAATTGTGCGCAGTGATCAATAATATCAGTTTGCAAATTCTGACTCTTTCATTTGGACTCACACCAAAATTTTGTATGTGACCACACCAGGAAAACATTACTGAAAACCTGTACTTTTCCTTTCTACTTGAAAACTTTTGCAAAGGTGTGCAGTTCCTTGTTTTTTTTTTTTAATTAAAAGGCTCTATTAATCATACTAACACTATAACCCTCACTTTGCCAGACTCCTGAGTTTCAACAATTAGGTTTAATTGTTTTTCAACAATGTACCCTTTAGTATGCATTAAGGTACAAATAAATTTTCTTATGCAGCAGGAACTTTGCCATCACAATGTCATTACTTTTTTTTTTTTTTAATTATTCTTTTAATGTCATTTAATAGCCAGTGTAAACAGAAGGACGCTTTTCATCCCTTTATTTTATGTCTGCATCATTTGTAAGTATAAAATAGAGAATTTGGGTATTGTTGCCCAAGAATGATCTAAATGTCTGTTTATTCTTATTCTTTCCTTGAAACAATTTTCATTTCTTTGTCTTCCATCCTTAGGCAAGTTCAAAATAATGCATGTCTTGTCTCTCAGGTTCTCCATCTAGTAACTAAAGTTTTGTCTTTTAAAGTAACGGAACATGCTGTGCAGTCGACACAGAGTGCAACAGCCAGCTTTTAACACAAAAGGGAATGGCACCATATTGATCATAAAAGGTGGTTCTTTCACTCCTTTTTACTGGTGGGAAAAAAACAACACAACATTAAGTTGTCTTCTGACCTACTTTTGACTTTCCCTGTGAAACTTGTAAATGAAAGGAGACTAAATTTCTCNGGATGGTCGAGTGTAGGGTGGTGCTGAATGGAGTTACATCCACCTGGGATAAGTTAGTCATGGTGTTCCCCAGGGCTTAGTTTTGGGAATGTGCTGATTAATAGCTTGATCAAGAGTTCAGTGCTCACTCAGTCATTCTGTAGAGGGCACCAGTTTGGGTGCAAATGTTGATCTTCTGGAGGGCAGGAAGGCCCTACAGAGGGGTCTGCACAGGCTGGATCCATGGGCTGAGGTTCAATCAGGCTGCATTCCTGGTCCTGCACTCGGGTCACAACAATCCCCTGCAGCCCTGCAGGACTGTGGCAGAGTGGCTGGAAAGTGGCCATCATGAAAGGACCAGGGGGTGCTGGTCAGCAGTGGCTGAACCTGAGCCAGCAGCATGCCCAGGTGGCCAAGAGGTGGTGCCAGTGGCACCTGGCCTGTACCAGCAGTGGTGTGGCAGCAGGACCAGGGCAGAGACTGTCCCCTGTGTTCGGCATTGGTGAGGTCACACCTCAAATCCTGTGTTCAGTTTGGGGCTCCTCACTG
Organism: Tichodroma muraria; assembly: GCA_013390105.1. Lineage (NCBI taxonomy): Eukaryota > Metazoa > Chordata > Aves > Passeriformes > Sittidae > Tichodroma > Tichodroma muraria. Next base: position 5,702 of record WAAG01001408.1, read on the forward strand.
CAAGAAAAACATTGAGGGGTTGGAGTGTGTCCAGAGAAGAGAATAGAGGTGGGGAAGGGTCTGGAGCACAAGTCTAATGAGGAGTGGCTGAGGGAGATGGGGGTGTTTAGCCCAGAGAAAAGGAGGTTCAGGGGAGACCCTATTGTTCTCTAAAATTCCCAGAAAGGAGAGGTTAGTCTGGTGGGAATTGGGCTCTTCTCCCACATAACAAGCAATCAAAAGAGAGGAAATGGCCTCAAACTGCAACAGAGGATGTTTGGAATGGATATTAGGAAGAAATTCTACATGGAAAATGTCGTAAAGCTGTCCCAATGAACAGGCTGCTCAGGAGAGTGGAGTCACCATCCCTGGAGGTATTTAGAATGGATTCAGATGTGACACTGAGGGACATTAGTGGTGAACTTGGTAGCACTGGGTTTATGATTGGACTCAATCTTAGAAGTATTTCTCAGCCTGAAAGGTCTTATGATTCTATTCTGATCTTTATTCTTTTCTAATCTAAGTGGAGAGATCATCTCACAATTGCTTCAAATACCTTTTTTCTTCTCTTCAATACTTTTCAGAATACTCAAGCTTAAACTGAAACTTTGGTAGTTTTTATTGAGGGTCCCATGAGAAAATTGTGCGCAGTGATCAATAATATCAGTTTGCAAATTCTGACTCTTTCATTTGGACTCACACCAAAATTTTGTATGTGACCACACCAGGAAAACATTACTGAAAACCTGTACTTTTCCTTTCTACTTGAAAACTTTTGCAAAGGTGTGCAGTTCCTTGTTTTTTTTTTTTAATTAAAAGGCTCTATTAATCATACTAACACTATAACCCTCACTTTGCCAGACTCCTGAGTTTCAACAATTAGGTTTAATTGTTTTTCAACAATGTACCCTTTAGTATGCATTAAGGTACAAATAAATTTTCTTATGCAGCAGGAACTTTGCCATCACAATGTCATTACTTTTTTTTTTTTTTAATTATTCTTTTAATGTCATTTAATAGCCAGTGTAAACAGAAGGACGCTTTTCATCCCTTTATTTTATGTCTGCATCATTTGTAAGTATAAAATAGAGAATTTGGGTATTGTTGCCCAAGAATGATCTAAATGTCTGTTTATTCTTATTCTTTCCTTGAAACAATTTTCATTTCTTTGTCTTCCATCCTTAGGCAAGTTCAAAATAATGCATGTCTTGTCTCTCAGGTTCTCCATCTAGTAACTAAAGTTTTGTCTTTTAAAGTAACGGAACATGCTGTGCAGTCGACACAGAGTGCAACAGCCAGCTTTTAACACAAAAGGGAATGGCACCATATTGATCATAAAAGGTGGTTCTTTCACTCCTTTTTACTGGTGGGAAAAAAACAACACAACATTAAGTTGTCTTCTGACCTACTTTTGACTTTCCCTGTGAAACTTGTAAATGAAAGGAGACTAAATTTCTCTGATACAAAACAGACATTGTGATGTTTGAATCAGAGGGACTGGAAGAATAAATACAGGTGTGTATTAAAATTCAGAGAAACGTCCTTGTCTGGGAGCCTACATCTTCCACTTTCTTAGTGCTACATCTTGCACTCAGCTCTGAATGTCAGATTTTCCACAGTACAATGACACTTCAAAGCAGCACTTGTCTCTGCTCAAGTAATGTGATGGCAGAATTAAAGGGATGATCCACAATCTGGTGTAAACTAGAGCTCATTAAAAATAAGAACATTCTCCATAAATTTAAGGTGAAAAGATATCTTTTATCAGGCTTTAAAATTTGCATTAGCTGTGCAGGAAAGCAGCATCTGAGCTGTTAAGCAAGATGGCAGCTGTTTGGACATGCATGATAACGTTCTCTGACCTTGCTTCTACTAACACATGTGGGACCATGTGTACAGCCGTGCCTCAATCTCATGGCAATATTGAGAAAATAGCCCCACTAAAACTGGTAATCGTCACAAGAGGTGGTGGTAGAGAAACTAAAATTGCATCCAAGGTGATTGCCTCTAAGATAACTGGTTAAAGAGACCACAAAGGGAAAAGCAAATCTGGTACTTCTGAGCAAGGCACAGTGCCTGTGGTTCAAGATGAAGTTATTGAAGCAATGCTCTGAAATATTCCAGGTACTGCTATCTTTAAAGAAGTGAGCAAGCAAAAAATTCACAATAGTATATTAAAATTCAAAGAATTTGAAGGACATAAGAATAAGGAATCTTGTTAAAACTAAATTGAAAAGAGCTAACTAGACAAGATGCTTGTAAAGAGCATGGAGTCTATCTGAAAATGTCACATTATAGGTTCAGGGTGCACTAGGTATTAACCACTAAAATCAGCCTATGAAAACCCACCACAAAAAATCAAACCCAAAAATCTAAACCAAAGAAAAACCTAGAGTAACCAAACACAGTGCCTAGTAAAAGTAAGACATGCTTCTGAATGAAGAGCTTAGAAATCAAAATCAAGGAAAACAAGGAAAACAAAGAATGCATAGTATGGGGCATGTTAGATTTCAAATCAAAGACAGACCAAAAAGGGTTTGAGAAATAATTTGCTAAGCATATAAAATGCCTATAAAAGCCTGTTCTAATACATTAGGAACAGTAAGCTGGCAAGGGCCTGTAAGGTTGAGAGATGACAGAAAAAAATTGAAATAGCCTCTTTGTGCCCTTCATCACAGAAAAAACACCCCAGTTATATTTTCCCAATTACATCTTTCTTAATATAGGAAAATTTGAATAAATGGTCTCAAACAGAAGTGTCAATAAAAGTGGCTTTAGATAAAATGGAAAACAAAATAACTAGTTGTATGGACTCAATGGTGCTCATTGACTATTTCTAAGGGAACTTTAAAATACAGTTTTAGAACTCCTGTGTGATGCATTTTACCACTTTTAAAATCACAGCCTCACACAGTAGAGCTGAGTGATGAAAGCATCTCTGGAGATCACTTAGTGATCTGTGTCAAAAACCACAGTAAACTCCAGATAAACAACATCCAATTCTCTGTCCTCATCCCCTAAGGATGCCCTCCACCCCTCAGGCAGGTGCTGACCTGGAATGCCCATCCACTCACCTCCTCAAGCTTTCCCTCTCAGGGACAGGGTAGAAGTTCCAACCCCCAGCTCCCTTTGACGCCTGCTAGAGGATGGCCTGGAACAGAGACTAGACAGAGCAAAAGGATAACGTAGGTGTTTATTAAAAGGCCTCCATGGGCACACCTGGGCACACAAGAGCCCTGTTGGACCACACCCAAGATGCACCCAATTGGTCACAAAATGGACCCCCCGATCATGAGGTCCCACACTTGTAAGTTCTGCTCCATCAGCATATTGGAGTCAAATTGTCCAACCACAGCTTCAGGTTATGAAGTTCCATCCTCCTTGTTTTTTCTTCTCACTTCACCATTATTTTTTTCTTGGGCCTGAAAGTTGTCCTTGGTCTCAAGCTAGAGAAGGAATTGTTTTGTCTGTCTACTCTGTGAAGAGAGCTTAGTAGCACTTAATATGAAACCCAAACCTACCCACTAAACCAGCGCAGAATCTAAAAAAATATAAAAGCTAAAACTTCAGGCACTACCTTGCCCTACACCATCTCCCCCAAACTGATCACAGCTGACATGGCTTGGGTCTTCCCTGGCCAAGGAATAACCATGCAAGGGCTGGATGAACCTCAGCCTTCTCTCCCCCATGTCCAGGCTCTGAGCTCCGAGCAAACAGCAATCCTTCCTGGGCAGCAGCTCAGCTTGGCAGGCAGGGCCCTCCATCCTCTGCCTCAGGGAGTCTGCCACTTTGATGCTTCATCCCTTCTCCCAGTACTGCTCTGTGGCTCAGGTTCTTGGCTGGATGCAGGTCCTGGTGCCTCCTCTGCATCTCAGGCGCTTACCTGATCCTCCTTCTGTGGACAAAGCCCTCCAGCCTTTACTGTCAGCGGTTGGATCCCTACTTCACAGCCCCTGCTCGCTCCCCATTGGGTACCCCTGGGGACTGAGACTCCCCATGTCTCTGGGGTCTCAGAGAAGCCCCATCTATCTCCTGGTCATGTGCGGTGTTGTGCCCCTCTTCCACAGCCCCTCTGCTTATTCCCTGTGCCAGAATCAAGAAGAATGGGAAAGTAACTGCAGATCTTGAGCACGGCTTTAACAACGCCTAAACATTGTACATGTCCTAACTTCCATATCAGGGAGATCAATAAAAAGCATTGGAAAAGATGAAAAGATAAATTTAATATATTATGGACACAATAACCACCAGCTTTTATGGAAGGAAATAAATCTTTAAAAATATACTAGAATTCTTTGGGGAAAATAACTGTGAATAGATGAGTGCGATGAGGGCAATATACAGCACATGGATTTCCACATCACTTTTGACAAAGCCTGTCACTAAGAATTCCTCTGGAAAATAAGCTACAAAAGAGATAAGAGGTATGACCAGGTCATGAACTAATAGAGGTTTAAGATCAAGAAACAAAATAGCCAGTATCTACTGTGAGGATAAGTTCACTACCGGAAGAACTCTGCAGAGCTGTTATGTAAAGGCATCTTAATGTTCTGTATGTTCATAAATCTGTAAAGGAGAGTAGATATGGAGATGAACAAACTGGTTCTTATTAATGGTGGATTGAAACTGAAATGGACTACCAAAAGTCACAAAATGTTCTCATGATACTGGATGCCTAAGTAATATATATGTGTAGGTAATATAAGTGTAAGAGAAATGTGCAGGGAAAACACCAAGTTTTCACCTCCCAAAGAAGATGATTTGAAGATCTTGTGGATATTTGGCCATATTTTTCAATTTAATATTCACCCACAGTCTGAAGTTGGAGTTGTACTCCAGGAGAATGGAGTACAAATAAAGAACAAATAAAAAGTTGATATCAGTGGATAAATCTCTTAAACATATGACTTTTGAACGCTCTTTGTTGCTCTGGTAGCCCAATTAAGGAAAAAAAAAAGGATAAAGAACTAGTAAAAGAAATAGAAACAAGGGCTAAATAAAAGGATAAAGAAGTTACAAAGTTTAAATCTTTTAATACTTTTTGGAAAGAGATAACTCTGGGGGAAAGACTGATGTCTGGTTCTACTGGCATAATTTCAAAGAAAGTGCTAAAATTTATATGGTAAGCAAATATGAAAAAATTTATCTTCTTCAGAATGCAAGAACTAGAGGCATCAACTTAAGTTATCATAGAGATGTTTAGAAAAGAGCAAATACAGGTTGGTTTTTTTGCCACAGGGTAGGTAATTAAGCTGTGGAACCTTTTAGCACAGGATGTATTTATCAGAAACTGAATGTGTTCAAAAGCAGTTAAAGGAGTTCACAGAAAGGGTTGTGAATCATATAAAACACAAAGTTGGATACCTCAGCTTCAAACATGAACCTCTGCTTCAGAAAAGGCTGTAGCTTCCAAAGTCAGAAGGTTATGGCACAGGAAAAATCATTCTGTTTTTATATTCTTTCCCTAATCATCTGCTAATGGCCACATGCCAAACAGAAGGCCAGAATAGCTGCACCTTCAGCTGGAGCCAGGATAGCAGTTCGTATTTTCTTTAAAATTAGAGATGAACTATTTCCCTACAGTTTGAAATCCTTTATCATTACAAAGTTCTCATTGAGATAGTTTATTATGAATTAGATTGACAAATGAAAAGAATAAAGTTTAACAACAATTCTGTGATAACAAGCACACTTCAGGTATTTCTAAAGAAGAAAAAAAACTGCTTTTAATTAGTAAAAGCAGGAGAATTTAGACGTAAATTGCAGTCCATTCCTTTTTTTTTTTTTTCCTGAAGAAAGAGTAGGAATTTAAAAAGCCAAACGATTTATTCTGATCTATGCTTCTATTTGAAAACTATGAAACTCTCCTGGCAGCTTTCCATCCATCATTGCATTCCTAATTATCAAGGTGAACACTTAAATTTGCTTTATCTACTCTTTACCTTTAAAACAACATTTTCTCCCTGGATTTCAGCTAAACACAGCTGGAAACTCTAGATAAACGCAGCCATTTCTGATGGAGACCAAAGTGTCTCTCAGATGTTCCCTCAAATGTGCTAAAAAAGCTACAGAGTCACTTCCACAGTAATGGGATTAGAAACAGCCTGCAGGGAAGCATGTGCCAAATAGTGCCAGCTAGCAAGGATTATAACAAAAAACTGTGACATTATAAAAATACCTCAGAGTGAGCCTCTGGGTGGTGGAATTGTGACTTGCCAGCTCAAAAGAATGTGCCTCATTAAAATGATGGGAGAATGCCGAAGCAGTGATTTGTGCAGAAGCATGGTCCTCCTGATAGCTTGTCACTTGACCATCAAATTCATAAATGTCAATTAAAGAAAAAAATATTGGTGAGAGGGCATAATGGGGTGAAGATGGGAGGGAATGGAAGAAACGCTGGGGAGAGATCAAGTTTTAAAAGTCTGGTGTTTCTTAAAATTTCAGCCATAAGGCAAAAAAAAAAAAAGTACATAGCAATATAACACAAACATTAAGTGCAAGCATATTTTTTAACCCTGTATTATGGAAAACATTGGAAGACAAAATTTGAAGTTCAGATTAACTCTTAGGTTTCCACAGAATTTCTAAGCAGATGGAAGCTCCTGTCTGATGAAGATTTAGAGGATGCTCAGCATTTCTGAATTGTTTGTTTGGCACATAAAGCCAGAGAACACTCCTTGGGTCACCGCTGCCCTAAGCCACCTTACCTATGAGTTAAAGCTATGTAAGAGTGTGACTCTCTCTTCAGAAAGGTTGGTATCCTGTAAAATGGCATTATTCCTACAACTCACACCATATGTGGCACTAAGGTCTTGAAATCTGAAAACTGTGTTCAGGTGTCAAATGCTGCCTGGAAAAGTACTAGACACAATCCTGCCCTGTGGAAAGGGAAAATTTACCAGCAGCTCCAGTAGCAGAGCCTTTGGATGAGCAGCTACTGTTTTCTCACCTGGAAGAAGGCAGAATGGGTACTAATAGCAAGAGGCTGTCCCTTACCAGAGACGTATCTACATAGAAACACTCAGCTCTGAAGTACCTGGGTCCAGTCCTCCCCATGCTTGCACAGGAGAAAGGTTGAAGAAAAAGAATATTTTAATTTCAGCAAACTATTTTCCTCCTTAAAAAAAAAGAGAGGCTGTATCCTGGTTCTTTTAATGGTATCACATAAGATGAGAAAGAGGAATGGAGAGGTAAAATGGAAAAAAAAACAACAAACAATCAAGAATCCTAGCTCACACCAACATGTTTTATGATATTCCTGTTACATTTACATGAATATTTCTGATATAGGATGACCAGTGTTCTTTTATCACAAGTCACCATACTGTATTTCCTGAACTAATAAAGGAATGACACATTTTTTTTCTCTTCAGCTATAAAAAATACTTCAGAACAAAATCCTCAGAGAATCCCAGAATCAGATAAACAGTGAAAACATCTCAGCCCAACCTCAAGCATGGTCACCCAGAACCAGTGGCCCAGGACCACGTCCAGGTGGGTTTTGAACATCTCCAACGGTGAAATGTCCACAAACTCTCAGGGTGAGCTGTGCCAGTGCTCTGTCAGCCTCACAGTCATGCAGCATTTTCTGGTGCTCAGAAGGAACTTCCCGTGTTTCAGCGTGTGCTCATTGCCTCAGTGATCCTGGGAGCCACTTGAAAGAACCTGTGTCTGTCCACTCTGCACCCTCCTTTCAGGTATATTTACACCTTAATAAGCTTCTCTGTGAGCCTTCTCTGCCCCAGGCTGAACAGTCCCAGCTCCTCTCAGCTTTTCTTGTTACATCAGAGGCTCCAGCCTCTTGACAGTTTTTGTGGCCTTTCCCTGAACTCACTCCACTACATCCACGTCTCCCTTGAGCTGGGGAGCCCAGCACTGGTCCCAGCACTCCAGATTTGTCTCACCAGTGCCGAGTAGAGGGGAAGGATCACCCCCCTCCCCAGCTTGCTGGCAGTACTTCCCTAATGCCACCCAGCATACCATTAGCCTGCTTTGTGGCAAGGGCATATGGTCACTGGTGTCATGCTTTGCAGTTTGCATCAGCAACAGTATCAGGCAGTCCAGATTGTTTCAATCCTTTCTGTCATTGATTCAAATGAAACTTAAACCAAAAGTGATTGAATATAGAGAGTCAAAATGTAAACTAAGTCTCAAAGACCTTTACAAGAAAACAATGTGGAACCTAAGCTGAAATCACCAGGCAGTTAAGTACAAATTAATGTAATTAATTTTCCTTTCCTAGAATACAGTTTGAACCTGCCAATGTCTTTTGATTTGTTTTTTAAATATTTAAAATATTCGAATTGTGGTTAATGTATGTTACAGCATTAGCTTTTTTTTTTTTTTTAATTTCTTCTAGGTTTTCTTTGCCGTTAGTTAATCTTACCAGAAAAGTCAAGCTCAGTTAATAGCTCTGGGAATCCAAAAAACTATTGAGGTGAATAAATTTTTCAAAATACTATATATGTTGGCATACAGACCACTATATTATTTTAAAAAAAATTCTAAACAGTTTCCTTTTAAAAAAGTTGTTCAGTATTATTCTGCTTGTTTACTTGAAAGTTACAAATCAGTGTACATAACATGTAATACTGTATATTCTATATGCCAGCAAGTGCCCTAAAATTAAAATAAGGTCCTGTTCCTTTAGCTACAGAACCACATGTGAGACTCTGCACGCAACTGAACTCGAGTGCAGTGCAGTTCCTTCAGAGCACACCCTTAGTGAACACACTGTGTTCAAGGCAGTCAGCTGCATTAGTGCTCTGCTCCCATTCCTTTCAAAGTCATCTGCTCCTTAATGTACTTTGTCTAAATATTTTATGAAATAGATGTCAGGCATCTTAACTGGCTTTAGTTCTCCCTGTTGTCCTGTGATTAAATACTTCCTCAGTAAACTCCAAGGGGGAATAAGCCTTTAAATATATGACTGAGCTAAAGAAATAAACTTTGAGTGTGAGTCACTTGCCACCCTTCCGTTCAGGTGCTTCAAGGCACATCCTGTGCGTTATTAGGTAGGAAATTCAGGGCATTGAGTGACTTCAGCAGAGCTATGGCAGTTTATATCGGCCTCCCATGAAGGATGGCAAATAGTGATTTCACAAGCATTTCATTTTGAAATATTCATGATCTTTAGTTATGCCTATCTAAACCTTTTCATCTTCAGGTTGTAAAGCATCTAAAAAATTCTGCATCTTATTTTTATATGATAAAGAAGTGGGTTTACACTAAAAATGGAATATTTTTTTAACTTCACTGGTGTAAAAGGGGTAAGAACCCTTCAAAAAAGTCTGATTGGCTCTGCAGATTCAGCATGCACAATGTGAGGAATGGATGATGGGAAGCACCCTACACTGATTCCTGCATAAAAGCTTCCCTAATTTGCTAATATTTAAGGTCATCTAATTTTCCACATCAGAACAGCAATACTCCAAATTATTTATTAGTTCCACCTGACCTCTAGTCTTTCTGATTTTTGAGTCACCAAGTAAGTTAAATTATGATGGATCCTTTCCAAAATCAGGAGTAAATAAGAGGAAAAGCATTTAGAGTGCCCTGTAACGGTACATTGAATATCCGTAGTTATCCCAAAGTCTTAAGTCTTTCTTATCTGGTCATTCCTGCATGAGTGTTTGTACAGCAGCAAACACAACTCATCATAATTCTTATCTTGGCCATTCCAATACAACCAGTACATTAGTGTGTTTTTCTTTTTTGAAAAACACACCAAACCCCTTGATATGGAGGATAGCACCAACAAAATTACATTATACATCCTCTAAAGGCATGAATTTTAGGATGTGTACATGCTAGAAGCGAGGCTGTCTCAACTGAGTGTGCAAGCAGGCACTTCATGCTGCAAAACAGCAGGACAGTTTTTTGTCTTTTGGGTCAAGTCTGAGCGGAAACAAGTACTAAGTTCTAAGCTTTGACATTTTTGAATCTTGCTAGGTCTATGAAAAGGAAATAATAATGTTATTGCAATGAAGGTAATGAAAACTCACAAGCAACAATTCCAGAAGTGCCAGTGAAGGACACCAGAGGATGTTATGTGTGTTGGAACCACTGAACACGCTGCGGTTTGAGGGTCTGGCCCCTTTCTCTGCTACTGAACAGGTTACTGAGCTCCTGGCAGTTGAATGCTCAGGATGAGTGCTCAGGAAATTATTTTACCAGAGTGCTGTAAAGGTCAAGGTAATACTATATTTCATTTTTCTTTTCTCCATGTTCAATGATGGATTAAGAACTTCATTCTAAGTTACAGGAAAAGAAAATATATATGCCAGGCTAGATACCCCTTGATCTAAAAGTGGCACTGTTTCAGTTGTCTGCTGTGAAGCCAGAGCACCATATATCACTTGGTGAGTCAGTCCAACATATCTGTTATGATAAAATACAAAAATAATTGTGCAGCTGCTCCTTTGACATGGAAAATCTTTTCTTTGATCTATAATCCCAATTCAGTTTATAAAATCTGGTTAACACTTATTCCACATATAAATGTATTTTACATATAAAATGTGATCAGTAGTTTTAATTAGGACTGTATGAAATTCTGCTGTATGGATATTTATCAGATAAATTGTCAAACTATTACTCTTCAGCAACATTCAGAATCTCACTAATAGCCACGAAGTTGGTACATACAGGTATAGAAAGGCACATAAACCAAGGATGTAGTGGGCTGTAACTGTGAAATATAGCTGGTTGTTTCTGCCTCACAGATTTTAGATTAGCCCTTGCTGTCTCGAAGCACTGCTGAATGATATGCTACCACAAAGTACCAAGGATTGAATTCTTATTCTAAAAATTTGTCCTGTATGGTAAACAATGCACCATCTCATCTCTCTTCTCTCCTTCTCCCTTTAATCTTTTAGATATTATTCTATCTTGGCTTCCATATGTATATATATAAATATCAAGATTCATAAACTAATTGAGGATGCAATCACTATAACGTGAAATGAATAGAAAATTTGCTATGACTTTCAGGATCTATGAACACAATAGTCCCTCTGGCACAGCTAGTTTCTTCAGTTGCTAACAATAATAATAATCATCATCATCATCCTCACAGAACTTCAGCCGGGTTTTCTACAAATATAGGACACATACCCAGGTCCCATAACACCACTGGCTTCTCAAACACCCTTCTTGTCATACTTCTCAATTCCAATTTGAAGAAGTCACCTCCTGCTCTCCCCGGCTAACCCTGTAGTGGTGGCAGTACAATCAGAATTAGGGATTAGCATCATTTCTGATACAACCTCTGCTCAAAGACCGAGTGCCCTTTCTCTGCTATAAGCACCTTTTAGATAGGGAGTCAGACCAGAGATCTGAAAATATCCTTGGGGAAAACTAGCATGGATCATCTTGTCCACAGTAATGTGAGAAGGTTATTCAGCTGTTATTGTAGTCCTGAATCTGCTAAACTGCTCTTGGCGTACAGAAACACATTAAGTTCATTCAGTCTGAAAGATTTTATGGATAATGGAGAGATCAACTCAGTTTTTAAAAGGGGGAACTCTAACCATATTTGAAATTGATAAATGGACATATTTAAATAGCAACTTCTGACTACAAGTGTACTGGGTTTTCTCCCTCTCAGACCAGGTATTTTGAGTTTTAAAAATGCATCGTTTAAAAGAACCTTGGTGTAAAAATATTTTCATGTCTAGCTTAAACAGTTTATCAAAAATGTCACAAGATCTGGTCATGAGTAGCCAATACGAGTAAAAAGGTGGTGAATACTGCACTCTTTTTTTATCTCTTGAGCACAGACCACCAAAGGACAAATGTGAAAAAAATTCTAAGTTTCAGGGTTTCATTTTAAATTTACTGTAACCTTAACAAGCAGAGCTCCATGACTATTAGAGAAAATTTTCACATCCCAGATGAGAGGAGCATGGCAGAGATGTGAGGTCTTGGAGACATTGCCATTCACAGCCTATCCACTGACTCCTGACAAACTTGTTCACAAAGTTTAGAATTCATATGATGTGAGACAGATTTCAGCGTCTTGCCTGATCATGTAAATCGACTTGATTTGAAAAGCCTTACAATTAAAACAGCCCCAATGAAGCTATTGCTTTTTCATACTGTGTCCATGAAAATCCAAAATTTACCTGATAATTGTTGTGATCTAAAAATTGGATAATATTGCTCTGTATTTGGGCACCCTTATTTTTTTACTTTCAGGATGAAGTTATACAAAAGTGTCTCTAATGTCAAGCTCTATTCTTCTTGGCAATAATTGAAAAAACCTCTTAGGATTTCCAAATCTGTGGAGTGGGATTTTAAAAAGGTTGCAAAGACAACCTCTCATGCTGTGTAGAAAATAACCCAGCAAAGTATATAATCTTGCAGGTCAGAGAAAAATATATTCTTTATCTGGTCATTGATATTGAGTAACTCTGTAACAGTCATAAAGCATCATCATTTTTTAAAATAACATGAAAAAAAAATCATTCATACACTTTGTGAGACATTTATATTCACAAGCAAAAGTACTATGTATATACTTGAACAATCCATTTCAGGCTAAATAAAAACCAAACCAGCAACAAATCTTCTTGTGTGAGACTTATCTTGTTTCCTGTCAATGCCTGAATACTACAAAATCAACAAAAATTTGTGCCAAGGGATTGGAGTTTCTTCTTTTGTGTCACACACTCATGGCATTTAACTTGGTTTAACATTACACTACAAATTTCACACTGGTTAAACCTGGATTATGCAAAAGTAACAAAATGGATTCCTCTAAGTGAAAAGGTCACTAGACTAGAGTACATAGGTGTGACTTTTTTCTCCCCTTAATAATAGTGTCATAGTCTTTCTAATGAAAACACTTTTGAAAGGAAAAAAAAGAACAACAAAACAAAGCAACTCAAAAAGCAAGATGTATGAAATTTTTTAGAGACGATAAGACACAATTTTATCATGTTTTTAAAATCAAGCAACACAAATAAAAACCTCTTGATTTTTTTCTCCGTTTTCACCAAGCTTTGTTTTACACAAGCAAGGCAAAGCTTCATGCCTCCAGTTTTTCCTGGTAATTTTACATTTCCTTTTACAATCTTTAATTTTTTTCTCTGTGGACACTCTGTCAATGCATGCATTCATGTGAAGTTTTCTGTTTTGTTATGCTAAAAACAAATTTATAACACACTAAGCCTGCACTCTGAAGTTTCTGATATTATCTGCAGCAATGCTATTGAAGTGCAGCAAAAGCCTTGTCAAAAAGTCATTAAAAGCACTGCCCATGCACTACAAATAACACTAAAGAACTCCTGATCTAGTTTCAGCACAAATATGTTCTTCTAGCCTCTTGAATTGTCACTTGACAACTAATCATATTCTGACCCGAGGACTATATTTAATTAGAGGACAGAGACACAAGAGCATTTGCAATATATGCATCTAGGCATTATGTCAGTAGCCATTTTTCCTACGTTGCAGTGTTCACAATCCTGACAACATCACTTCCTAATGCGCTAATTAGAGTAGGGTGACTAAGAAAAATTATTTTCCTGGTCTGGCATACAAGATAATTTATGAAACTCATCAAATCATCAATATATTTTTTGAAAAATAAACCACTAAAATGAAGCTGTGTGTAAAGCAAGAAATAATGGAAGGAAGTTATGTAAAACAATTTATTTAAAAACATAAGTAGAGTAAAAATGATCCAGCTAGATAGTCTGATTACATGGTCTCTACTTCTTGCACATTTCTTAATTTTGAAAAATCAGCAATTATTGTAAAGTATTTGAGAGATGAATGTTTCTGTTTCTTCTGGGTTTTACATTACCTGAGTCAATACTCTGTAGAACCAAAAGATTTATTTACAGCAGCTGAGAATATGTTCCATAAGATAAAAATGTGTATCTAGGAATTTGTCTAGCATGATAAATTGTCTGACAACAGCCATTCAGCATTTCTAGCTTTCTAAACTGAATTTAATACATATACATATGAATATATATGTAGCTTAGAGTCAGCAGAGCAGTTCAGAGCTCCTGAAATATTACAAAACACCAGATTTTACTTCCTATCTATCATCCTGATTCAATGGATATTTAATTCCAATATGGTCCAAGGTATCTCCATATTAAGTACCAGTCCTGGTAGAGTTACTCAGAAGTCACAGGGAATCTGTACTAATGAATAGCCTTCTTCAGGGATCCTTCTGAAAAGAGTCCCAATGCTTTGTAATTTAAATTCTACTGTTATAAGCAACAATGGGTACTCGGCTCAGCTAAATGATTACACTGTGGCAAATGTAAGGCAGCTCTCTGATCCAAACAGGAAAAGCTAAAGTTTAACTTGGTACTACACATGGAAATCTAGTAACACCTTTTATTTTTTTAGGGCACTGACTTCTAGGATATGAGTGAGAAAAGGAGAAAAAGATTTCGGGCAAAAAGAGCAGCATGGTCACAGCTCTGGCTAAGAAGCAAGGTACAGTTGCTTTCACATTCCAAAGGCAGCTACTGAAGTTATGAGATCATTGCCCTGGCTTTAATTCATCTTTGTTAGGGGCTCGTATTTCCTTCTCTGGATCCCAGGTAGGTTCCTTACAGGGCTGCTGCTGTTTGGAGAGTGAGGATGAGGTGATCCAGCGTGGCTGGTACAGCACAGCCAGGACAGGGCACAGGGCAGTGGCTGCTCCTGGCTCGCCGCTGCCTCACTGGCCACTGGCACCCAGGGTGGGCTCCTAAACCGCAGCTCTTTGCTTACAACCTCCCTTGAAATGTGTAGCAGAAATAAGCTGCTGCTCACCAGAGAGAGGCTTTACTTAGCTTACTTCATAATCCCCTGATTTTATTTCTGATAAGGCCTTAATTGTTGGCAGGTTTATTAACCTTAATCTGCTTGATTTACCTCCCATGGCCTCCTTGAATGGCAATTTACAGCATTTTACTTCAACTGGTAGAAGCTCCAGAAAGAAATTTGACTTCTTTTTACTGCTTGCATAAATATGGACTTCAAGGAGGCAGCTCTGGTATTTGTATCAAATTAATCACAAACTGAAATTTGCTGTTTCTAGGGACTGAATGTTGAAGAAAAAACTCTTCCACTCATCTTTTCATTTTTTAAAAAGGCAAAGCTTTTCTTTTTTTTTTTTTCTTCTTTTTGCATAAAGAACTTTCAAGGGTATACTCCAAAAAGGCTTGTTCCAAATAAATCCCCTTAGAAAGATAAAATGCAGACCCTTTTGGGTGCTGCAAGATAGAAAAGAATCTCAGCGTCCATTTTTAACTCTTCTTGTCACCAATCATCTCAATGCAGGCAGAGAATAAAGGAATATGCAAACAAATCAAAAAATCCCAAATAGGTGTGCATGACAAATTTCAACTAAAGTTTTTGAAAACAAAATTTACTACTTGTAATTTATGCTCATAACTTAAACTATGACAGTTAAAGTACCCTTAGTGATTTGCTTCAAAAAACACAAGACAGAACATAACAAACATCAAGAACTATGCTAATCAAATGAAGAAGATATTTAAGAGTAAATAATGCAAAAAGGATTAAGCAGATGCAGGAAGTTGGAACATTATGATGTTTCTGTTGAGCTGGTATCACACAGCTCTGTGTATCATAAAACATAAGAGATATAAAACAAGGAAATCAAGACTTACCTGCATGTAAGGTATTTACGACTAATGATGAGCACTAAGATGAAAGAAAAAATTGAAATGCATTTGATGAATTTTTAGATCTGTGTCAATGTACTTTATGGAAAATTAGGAACCAGAAAGTTCTGCCAAAGGGGCAAAGGATGAAATGATGGAGAAGCATCTAATGGAATACAGAGAAAACTTCATTTTAGTAAAATAGATCAATTATTAGGGAAGTGCTAGGACAAAGAAATGAAGAAATGTACCAGGGTCCTATACTGAGAAAACATACATACTTAAATTTTGATGCTGTGGTTCAAATGTGTCTGCTCTGTTATCCAGGTGTCAAAACCAAAATTCAAAAGTACAAAGTAATTTCTATTGAAAATAGAAACTAAGCCCCCAGTTTTCCAAACTAAAAAGTCTACAGAGCTGTGTACTCACAAAAATTACTAATAAAATTAAAAAAAACCCCTTCAGGCAGGTTCAAGAAGCAAGTCACAAACTCCATAGCTGGGAGTCTCAACCTCAGTGTTTTATATTTCACAGTGTTTCCATGTCCAAATTCATAAACACTTTGAAGTAAAGACAGTTTCTTCTAAGTTAGGAAATGTTTAAATTTTAATCCACCTTCTCTACATATACACAGCTTTTATTTTACGCTGAAATACTATATTTTCTTGTCACTGGATATGATAGATAGCCTGGGCTTAAATTAGGAATATCAACTGTACTAATTCTCAGTTGGTCTTATCTAATGACTTGAAAAGCTGAGATATGTTTTCACGCATGAAGATGAAATCTATTGGAAACCCAAACCTGAAGTTTCTATACAGATAAGAAAACACCTGCTATAGCTTCCATCTGAAATTGTCAAAACAGCATGACTTAATCTGTATGGCATGGGTAAATATTTTTTTTTTTTTTTTACCCTTAATACATATAAAATAGCTAAGATTAAGGAAACAGTGTAGTTTTAAAAAAAAAATAGTGTTACAGAAAATTAGACAGATGAAGGTAGAATGGTAATTTTAAGGAGAAGAAAGCAACTCCTGGTAAGGCAGATACACCCAGGTATTTGCCACATTCTCACATGAACCGTGGATACTAGCACAGGGTTTCTGAGGAGAAATAAAGGGACAGAGAATATTTGAAGAACATGGGGGAAAACTTTGCTTGAGCATTACTAGTTGTGATATAAGAAAACAGACAGGGGTTCCTGTTGTGGTTTCACTCCCTCAGGACAAAGAGAAGTTACAATTTTCAAAATGACCTAGAAAAACCTGTACCAAAGACATGAAGAGAATGACCAAAAGTTTTTCAGATGGCATTTCAAATAAAACCTGAATAAATGACAGAACCTGAAATTATAATGACAGGAACTACAGCTGGAGACATGACATGGAGGGATGTTTACCTCAAGGAGGACATTCCTTATTGTGACATAATAACAAATTACACAGAAACAATGAAAACTATACAAAGGGTCTAAAACAGGGAGAAGGAACAAGATCTCAGGCTGCTGCTTCCTCCTCCTCCAAGGTGAATTAAGGCATAGAAAGCACTGCAGTAATGTTCTCCTTACTCAGTTTATTTGCACATGGACCACCTCAGTCTGCAGTGCCAGATTCCAAGAATGCTCTGGGAAACCTGCCCAAGCCTTTTATCCAGAGCGTGCTCAGCAGAAAAAAACCACCTGTATTAAATACACGTATCTTTATTCAACACATCTGTTAAACTCCCTTCTCAGTGAGCTTCTGCTGATCCTCTCCAAACCAACATTGCTAAGCTTTAGCTTGTCAAAGGCAGGTGAATTTTTCCCCCATGGCACAAACTAGGATAACGCAACAGTGATATATTTGCAATCAGAGCCAAGCCTTAACCAGACTTCAGCCACTTGTTTCACAGCATGTAACACAGTCAAATCACTGCATAACATTTCTGAAATTTTAATTTTCTAATTATTTAAGTATACTTGCTTGAATTTCACAAAACAAATTGCCTGCGGGAGATACCTTAGGAAAGCTTAGTCTGAGCCGTTAAGCCTTAGATATGTAAATGCAATTAAAAACAGGAGGAGAGAACCTAGACCATTAGTGGCCTTCCAGAGAAGATTCCAGTAACTGTGAAATTCGTCTGTACTGTAAGAGACTGATTTTTAAATCACAGACTCACATGGAATGGCTGACTCCGAGGGCACGGCTGGACATCAGCTACAGCAGGTTGCTCAGGGCTGTGGTCAGCTGGGTTTTGAATGTCCCCAAGGATGGAGACTCCAGCAGTTCACTTCTTGCCCTGTCCCTGGGCACCAGTGAGAAGAGTCTGGCTCTGTCTCCTCTATTCCCTGCCATCAGGTACACCGTGTGCTCAGGTACATCACAGACACCGTGACAGCATCAGAGGCAGCAGAAGATTCAAGTCATATCAAGGGAATCAGGCGTTACAGAAATGAAAGATCCGTGAGGGTGGAAGACATCGGGACCAGCGTCCAGAGCAGCCCTAGAGTCTCCATTCACAGTGAACATGGCCTTAGCAGCCTGGCCTTGGCCTGCTTTGAGCAGGGGCTGGCCCAGATGAACCAGAGGTCCTGTCCCCCCTCATTTATTCTGTGATTCTCAATCCATTTTAAGAACAGAAAGTATGAGTTTTGTTAAGGGATCTTCCTGGTGTGATCATTCACAAGACTGTCTGGCAGCCATAATCCCAAGGTCCCAGACTGTCACTGTTGGGACTGAGCCACAATGGCTCCAGTGACCTGGCAGGTCCTCGCTGGACTCCCTGCACACCCCAATAACAGCCAGACCAGGTCTCCTTACCTGCTCAATCTCCATGGCAGAGTCTCAGGTGTCTGGTTTCGAGGAAGACCCCCTGGGCTCTTATCCCCTCCCAGTCCAAGCACACCAGTCTCTCCCTCCTCCCCAGCCATCAGCTCCTGCCATGTGTCTCAGTGTCCCTCACCTGGCTGTGCCACAGGTCCCTTTGCTGTGCAAAGGGTGGCAGCTCACAGCCTCTTGTCTCAGGCTCCCACCCAGAGGTGAACCTGCAGCTCCACCTGCAGCTGCACCCCGAGCTCCCTGAACCGAATGTGTTCATCATCAACTTTAGAGCACATGCCTGAATATGCCAAGTGGGCAAGAATAAGTGATATTTGTTTTCTAGCATTTCATTTAGGCACCTGAACTAGCATGTTCTACTACTTCTGAATTATCATGTTATGATTTAGATTGCACAGTTTTGTCAAAATGTTCTGTTGTCCAGACTTTCTGCCTTCTAGATTTTGGGGGCTGCCTTAAAGCCACATGAGCTAATAGTTTAGCTGGTGTTCTTAGGTTTTTCCTTTTTTATTTTTATTTTTTTAATTCTTATTCTTTTTTTCTCCCATTTTGTTTTAAACTAATGATGACAACATTTTTGATGATATGTTCCTGATGGTACCTTCATTCCTCAGGTGGTCATTTCAGCCATGCAAAGAATTTTAATTAGACTAATTTATCACAGGATAACAAAATCTCCCATCCTATGTTCCTCATTGTGTGTGACTACTCTTTTTCAAAAGTTGTTTTTCAGGCTTGAAGCAGATATTTATTCCAGTGAATCAAAACTGTCTATATTTTGATGTTTTGACAAGCTATTTTAATGCTACTGTATACATGTCTTATGTAATTACAAGATCTTTTCAAAACAAGGATATTTATTTACTGATTGTTTCACTTGTGTCTCAATGTTGATTTCTGTAATTTATGTTATGTATGTTTCTGTTACTTATATGGGCTTCAAAATAACTGGGGGCAGGGGAAATTTTTTTATGTAAATAATATTGTGCATTTATTCCAACTCATTATACACAATGATACAATACTTTGTTGCAGAGCTTAAGGTAAATTTCCAAGAATGGCTCATTGAATAGACCTGACAGCAGAGAAACCTAGTCATCAAATTGGAATATAAAATATTAACTCCTGTGTCCCAAAGGAAAAAAATGTATAATTAATTTTGAAAAGCAGAGCTCTGTGCTGTATACAGACACGAATCAACACAGACCATCACTGTATCTGAATTCTCACAATCACTTTACCCAGTTATGGCATTCAATCTATTGAGTTCTGGTTAGGAGGAAATGCAGTGAGCTCTGCAATTCCATGAAGAACATGGAAGAAATGGCAACTGCGTGAGAAATCCTCATCCCTGCCTCTCAACTCTGTACATGTTACTGTATTATACCAGCCACTAACTAGGAACAACATTTGTTTTAGACAAGCCCACTCTGACTCTGCCTGTGATGCAGAAACAGGACAGAATCATCCCTCTGATTGCTTCTAGATCTCCAGACTGCCGACAAAAGCAGACCACGGGGCAGGTAGTATGGCTGGTTGGTAAAAAAAAAAGACAATAAAGAGGGAGTTAGAGATACACTGCACACCCTCGTACTTGCCTGCCTAAGTAAAGTAAGCCAGCATTAACCCTTTAATGTTTACAAAGCATTTTTGTTTGGTTTTCTATAAGCAAACAAGTTACATTATCTCCACTGCAATTTGAAATCGCCTGTATGTCTGATTCAGACAAATTTCAGAGAGGAATAGGAATTTCTGGAGGCAGCCATTAAAATAAGCAGCGGGTCAGAGGTAGCATCAAAGAAAGGCAAGGAAAGTTCAGCCCTCATTTACAAAGGGGAATCTCTTTTTTGTAAAACAAGTTCTCGCATTCCTCAGAAAAAAACCCAAAAAAACAAACCAAAACATGGCAGTACCCAAAGGGCAATGTTCATAATTCATAATGAGCTAAGAATACTGAATACTATTAGTGACCTCTAATACTCACTACTCATGATAAGCAGCCTATGTCTAAGAATTTTATCTGTCTTTTGAGGCCATTCTATGTACCATTTGGAAAGATTTTTCTCGGAGGTATTGGATTTTGACTAATGTGAAGGGATAGAGAATAAGTTTGATATCTAAGAAGAATCGCATGTTCAGAATAAAACATGCTCAACCTTATTCTCCCATTGAAATTCCGTGGAATTTGCATGGGAATGGGAGAGAAGATATGATTTTGATGAATAGTTTGTATGGTAAATAATGACATGCATTTTATAACACAACCGTCTTTGAGGATCCTGAAGCAATTTAAAAGCTTGAGACTCAACATATTGCTATAAAAAAAGAACTAGAAATTAATGTTGACCCACTGATATCCTACTGTTCTCTCTTAGTTTCTTAATTCCATTTTTCTGCAAAGCATAGTTGTTATATTGCTTAGTGTACTTCAGTGTTTTAGTCCTTAAAGTTATATAAGGACCTACTCAGCTTAGTAATAGTAAGTCTGGGCTATAGCAATTAAATATTAAGTCATTCTGATCTGATTGAAGACCAGCAGGCTTCTGTGGGATTTACTAAACTGGGAATTTGCACTAGAAGAAGCTGATCAGAGATGGATGTGGGTGAGCCTGCAGGTAAATACTGAGTGTGATGGCAGGAAAACCTGATAGAATAAAATCAGAAACAATCAAACAGCTATTTTGAAGCAAACAGGATGAAGAGCATTAGGAGCACATGTATACCTGGCAGAGACAGAGGGGAAGCGGTGGTGAATGTAATTAACACACTTGAAAAAAGGGATGCTCTGAAAAAAGCCAAGACTAACTTTCTCAGCTCTGTGTGTTAAGTCAAACTGGTTGTAGCTGTACTGGAAGAAAAGCCCCAACAACAACAACAACAACAACTAGTGCAAATGTCTAAAAACTGTTTGTAAGCCTGAGCCTTAGAACCATGCCCTGAAGTATCACTATGAATTTGTAACTTTATTATGAACAAAAGAGAGAATGAGAAAAATTAGATTACTCTTTTAAAATATATTGAAGTGTAAGGAATTACATCTCATGCATTCTGAAAGACACTCTTTGGTTACCTCATTTATTCATTCTTGCTAGTTCACCATATTCCCCCTTCCTGCTTGGCTATCTGGGGACCTGTTCAGGTTTCACATTGAAGGATCAATTCACACAGCAATGAAATACCACTGCCTCTTGGGGGGAGGATGACATCTATTAAACAGCACCTCACAACACTACACAACAGTTTATAGCATCAAATGCAGAACAATTACGAATTTAATTAGAATCAGAGTGGGATTTTAATGAGAAAAAATGCAATTATACATGATGAAAATATAGGGCTAAGCTCCTTTATAGACACCCTGAGTTTCCTTACTACACAAGTATTTCCAAGGATTTTACTACCAGCAAGGGAGTATGACCTGCCCTATAGCATTTAAGGACCCAGCCTCTCATTCACCAGAAGAGAATTGTGTTCTCTTCGTGCTACACTTATGTTACAGAGTTTAACAAGCTTCACACTCAAACACCATCAGCTTGAGCAGATCTTTCACATTTTTTCCCCCTCTGATAATGCACATACCTATTCCTCACTTAGGAATTAGTTTAGTTGAATGGGGTACATCTCATCAGCAAAATGGCACACGGATTCAGACATAAAATGATAAATGGAGTTGGCCTGGAACCTAACAAATACTGTAAAACACCACAGATCAGCCAGATCTCTAGTGCCTGTGACACAGGGCTACAGGAGGGAGCAGTTAATGCCAGCACACAAAATAATAATAACTAGCTGTAGGAGAGGGAAACTAATTAATTTTATTTTCTCCTATAGTGATGTAGGTGATGGCCTGCATAACTGCTTGTGAATAACTATGAATCACTGTAATATTATGACAATTGGTTTTAAAGTTGACAACAGAGAAATAATGGTATTGGTATTATAATGATATTGATAAATATTACTTTTTCTAATTGCAAGTTAGCATTAAAATCTAATTGGAAACAGTTTGAACCAAGATATAAGAAGGATTTTTATGTGTGACTGACAAACTTTTGTATTAAGCATTGTAAAAGCACATAAAAGGGAAAAGGTCTA
>WAAG01001412.1:3365-53875 GCA_013390105.1 Tichodroma muraria
GGGGAGGGAGGGAGGGAGGAAGGGAGGGCTGGTGCTGATTCACACGTGAGAAAAAGCAATGATGCGTTGTGGTTAGCACTGATAGAAGTGCAGCCAGAAGATTACAGCAAACTTTATGTCTGCCACTTATGTTCTTTAGAAATACTGCATTTGTTTTAGAGCACCATGATGCGCCAACTTCACTGGGTGTGAAAAGCTTCATTGGTTCCAGAGAAATTTCTGATGGAGCAATGTGTAAATAACCTCATAGGTTAGCAGAAATAAGGCAATATCTTTGGCATGGAGTCAACAGATATAATTTAATTTTTGGCTGGTATGGGTGGGTTAAACCAGGAGATGCATGTCTGAGTCAGGGCTTGAAGGAGACCTCCCAGTTCTGCATTCTCAGACTTCAGGTCCAAAAGGTGTTTTTGTTACAGGGTCTTGGTAGCTGCTCCAGAAAAGTCTTACTGGCTCAGTATTTAAATATTTAAATCCCCTTCCTCTAAGCGGAACCTTCCCACCTGCTCACATAACAGCTCTACCTGTGTCAATAGAGGCAAAACATTAAAATATGGACTATCCATATATATACCAAACCAGAAAATTGCCAGACTTTCTCCTGATTCCTATACCTCTACATTTCTGGTGAGCAAAACTCATGACAAAGTTGGCACTCTGAACTTGTATTGACCAGCAGGCATTTGATTGGTGCTGGCATTTGGTTTTAATAGAAACATTTAATGCAGATGCTTTTTGCCCTTTCTCCCTCCTCCTCTTTAGGGCCAGAGGACCCTGAAGCTATTTTCTCCATGTCTGGAGCTGTCCTTCCTGCACAGCACCTCACGGCAGCGTCTAGCTCCATCTCTGGCAGTGATCTCATCATTCCCATTTCTAACAACTCATGAAACC
Source organism: Tichodroma muraria (assembly GCA_013390105.1). Lineage (NCBI taxonomy): Eukaryota > Metazoa > Chordata > Aves > Passeriformes > Sittidae > Tichodroma > Tichodroma muraria. The sequence goes on from WAAG01001412.1 coordinate 4,257, forward strand.
CCCATGTTGCTGAGGTTAATTGGCTGCTGCAGCTCCCCTGCAGGTTAGCAGTGTTTGTTAGGAACTCCTCCTCCTCTGCCCTTGCCTTCCCCACCCTAACCTCCTCCTTTTTGGAGCAGCCATTTGTTATCTGCTCAAAAGTACTATGGTTTCTTTCTAACTTAAAGCTAGAAATACTCTTATGGAAAGAGGGAAAAACAGAAGAAAAAATGCTCAGGGGGAGCTGGCAGAGAATCCTGTCTTGTAGCAGGTTCTTACATGATCTTGAACAAGCCTTTGATCATGACTGAGAGCTTTGGTTACTGCTGTAGAACAAGTGATAACAATGTGCATTAACTGGTTTATGCTGTAACCATGCCTGTATGTTCGTGTTGAAAAGAGGGAAATCAGCTCTTTAGTGAGTATCTCTGGAAGCTTTTGTCAAGAAATTTTTCTCTAGCCAAGATATTCCTTAAAGCAAAGTGACAAATATGTACCTGTTTATAAATATAATATAATTAAAACAAGCTTTATTTTTTTCACCCTTACAGTAGCCAAGATAAGTATCTGGGCCCATGAATAAAATTATTAAGCCTTGTGCAGAGTGATTCTGCATCCTAAAATCCGTGTTATAATTTGGTTTCAGTTCTGTAATACACTTATATTTCTGCTATTCCCAGCTCTGGTTGAGAGGTGGTTTGGGTTTTTTTTTGAACTAAATATTCAGAAAGTCCAGACTCAGCAATTAACCTGAACTTGAAAATCCAAAGTTCAGTCAGCATGAACTTTGCATTCAGCAAAGGCTTCTACTACAGTATCAGTTGTAACTGTTCTTAATTCACCCGACAAAGCAGTCTTTCATTCCATCAGGCGTTTCCTTGCTGGATTATTTCACTATAAAACATGAGCATCCTTTCCCATCTGGTCATCAGAGCTGACAAAGTGGCTCTGAGGGCAGTGATCAGAGGACACAGAAAGAGGTGCAAAGTGCTCCATTATGTTTTGATGACACATTTAGGTACAAAGTGTACATCATTTACAGGTCACCTTGTCCTGGCCATCACTACACACACACTGTTCAACTACTGAGCAGTTGTGCATAAGCATTACACAGCAAAGTAAGCACCTGTAAATCCCACTTTTTTACAAAATGATAACTACTGCCTTTGGGAAAGGATGGATTAAAACATCCTCCGTATAAAATTGTTTAAAATGGGAATCTGGCTGAGGATACAAATTCCATTGTCAACAACAACAAAATCTGTGGGTTAGGCAATAAATACATATCCATAAAAATTAAATGCACCTTGCTCCGGTTCTTCTCACAGTGCTGTATCCTACAGATACATGAAAGCACCATTCCTCACTCACGCTCTAATTCATAGCCTGAACAGTGACTTCTCTACCTGTCTGCCATTGGATCAGTACATCTGACTCTCAAACACACCATTATTATGGAATTTGCTCTGTCTTAGCCTGAATTAGATTTTGTATTTGGCTGTAAATTGGAGCTAGTTGAGGAATATACATAAGCAATCCACCTCAAGCGAGCTAGCAGAATGTCTGCCAACAGTTGAGACCTTCTCCCTGACTAATCCTTGAGCCAGGAACAGGCATGCCCACATCTTGGGTGGCTCAACAGCACTGCCTGGTGCTGTGCAGACAAGCCAGCTCTGTGCAAGGAGCTCCAGGAGGGGCAGGGAACAGTACGAGGAGTTAGTGCTCCTTTATGCGTTTGCAATCTCCACCCCCGTTTCAGCTCCTGGGTGTACCTTTCTCATGGTTTAGCAGCTTTGGGTTCCCAGCTTTCTTCTATTGCCCTTACAGCAATATTTATTATGAAATTATTGTCACAGTAATTAGAGTCACGCTCTCTGACTTCTGGGACAAGATATAAGTACCAAATAAAGTGGGAGGGCGTAAAGCTGTTACTCAAGAGATGTATTTGTAATGGAAGAGGCACCACTCCTAATGGCTGGCATGGAATTAAAAGTACAGTTAAACCAATAACACTCAAGACAATTCCCATATTTCTTGGGAATTGATGACCAGTTGGGAGGAGCTTGTGTGGCCAGAGGCAAAGTCAAAGTCATTAACCTCTGTGACTTACGAAACATCCTTTCCTGCAGCTTTTATCACAGTTATTATAATCTAAAACTTAGAAATAAATATATAAGTGTAGAGTGGCCTTTATTTTTCATGAGCAATGCAATGTCACTTAGTATATTCACAGCACTTTTAGAGGATTAATGCCCATGATATAGTCAACCCAGAGGCAAAATGCTTCAAATTTAATTTGCTCAATAATAATTTCTCACTGAGAAAGCATAATGATGCCATAGACAAAGAATATATTGAGGAACAGTGTTCAGAAATAATAAAAACTTTTGGGTCCTTTGGACAGCAATATTTTTAAGTGTATGTGATGACATCAATGTATCTCCTCACCAGCTGCAAGCATGACAGGCTCTTTCTCCTTCCCACCATTTATCCATGTGATTGCTCTTAGATGGAAGGTGTAGTGCAAATTTTTACTAGAGAGTCCTGATTTGGTGCTCTTGGGGACTTTCTCTGACATCTTGGCTTATGCTTTTTTATCCACAGATTTAATGCACAAGCTCCTTTTAATAAACAAATACGTATATTTCTTATTAAATGTTAGGCCATTGATTTAAGTTCTTTTTAGTTTTTCCTTCTAGAAGTCTAGTTTTGGACAATCAGGTTTGAAAATATTATCCTTAGCCATAACCTATATCTCCAATGGGTTGATTTTTGACACAAAGGTGATTTTTAAACTCCAAAAAGTACACAGGTGTCATGAGGACATAACTTGGACCCCATAAAAAAATCTTTCTATCTCTGAAAATAATTTCACTCAAAAATTTTCTGACAAGATAGTAATTTCTAAGAGTTAACAAAGAATGGAAGACATAGTTCACCATCACTGTATGGAAGGAGCCAAGCTATTTAAATTCCCTTAGTTTTCTATTTTATATGACAGTGCATAGTCTTTGATGCATAAAACAATAACTCATTTGATAAACAAAGGAACGGTGTTTTCATTTTTATTGGCTACATTGATTTTTTCAATGACCCCCAGATTACCAGCCACAAACCTAATCTGATGCTTTTTTTTCCTATTATCCGGTGAAAGTTAATTGCTGTAATTATTAATCAGTCAGTTTGCTGCCCATGATGAGAAACTGCAAACAGAGAGTAAGAAGGGAAATGCTGATGCCTGTTAGGTCTGACTGAACTTTGAATATCTACAATACCCAGGGTGATGGCTGTGGATCCTGTGGGTCATGTGAGGTGTGGTGCTGCATGAAACACAACTTAAGGACAGATGAAGGAAATAGCCTTTCCTGGACTCAGAGGCTGTGCCCACAAATGCACAAAGCAGGGGATGGTGCCTGTGCTCTTGGCACAGCACTGGCAGGCAATGGAGGAGGAACAAGGAGCTCAAGCCACCTTCCACTCCCTCACTCATGGAGTCCCCCAGCCACTGTGAATGATTTATAAACTGCAGCACCTTGGCTTTCTCCCCCACTGCCCTGGCCTCTCTGCTAAGGGTGATGTTGGCTGGAGCTGCTGCAGCTGCTCCCTGCCCTGACTGACCCATGCTGGGCATCCCGCAAGTGCCAGACCCTCCAGCTCTCTCATGTAGGAGCAGAGGCTTAGCAAGGGGAACTCCAGCCCCAGACAGGGTCTGCCTTGGGGTTTGCTGTGATTCAGACGTGCACTAGGGCAGGACACAGCCCTTGGTGTCTGGGAGGGCTTTGGGGAAACCAAAAGCATTGCCTTGCAGCCAGTGGGGGATGGACACCAGGAAGTAACATCCACTGCTGCAGAAGCAAGTTGTGGCCCCTGTGTAATATTAAATGGGATGAGACCTTGGTGTCTCAGCAAAGAACTCTTTGCTGTTCAGCTTGCTCATGGCGTGCTCAGCAGAATTTCATGTTTGGCATTTGGTTTGAAGGGGCCACCGGACTGTGGCCCCAGTGGGAAAGGACAGATGCTGGGTCTGGTTGCTGAGGCATGAATGGATGCCTGGGCACTACCTCCTTGGCTAAAACAGGGTGTCTGCTGCTCCTCCCTGATGTGGTTTGCACTTTACCAGAAATGCTGCAGCTGCTAGGCCTAAAGCAGATGTTTGGGAAATAAAGAAATTTAACCCAGACCATGCAGATTTGCAAAAACATCTCTCCATTCTTGCTTTTTCTCAGGCATTTTGAGCATCTCCGGTCCTTTCTGGAAATTCTTGGTGGTTCAGAGACACGCAGGAATCTCCTGAATTTTGGGTGAATAACCTGGGCTCCAGGGCAGAGGCATATATATGCATATGCCAGTACACTGTACTGTTGGCAATAGGCAAAGCATCTCCTGCCTATATATGAAAAATTTGCCCACGTTTGGATGGTGGTTGCTGTGTAGGTGGTTTGCTGATAGCTGGCATGAGACTTCACAGTTTGGATACACCTGCAAAGGAGGCCTAAGTGTTGCAAAGCTAGAATGAAGAGATAGTTTGGGATACGTTGCCTAAATAAAAACAACTGGAATGGAAATCACCTTAAGTCACTGAATTCCAGTATCATAGGAATATAACCTGCTTTGGGTTAAAATCTAAGGACCAGAATTATTAAAGTTCTCCTCAGGATCTAGACTACTGATAGTGAGATGATGAGCATTCAGTAAAAATGAAATGGAAGAGAAACACTAGGTAAGCATAGCAATGAGCTTTATGAATAGCAATAAACCACATGTAGACCCACAATGCATGATTCAGATGTTCACTGAATCCGTATGCCTCATCTGGGAAATTTTACTCTTTTCTCCAGCTCAAGCATTTGACTGGAGCAGATGTAAACTGCACACTTGCTTTGAAGAAAAACGTGGTTCTTGCATAAGGGTCAGAGTGTGGTGCTGTGAACTGTTGTGCAACGGGGAGAGACTCTGCTTGCCCACACTGCTATTGCCAAGAGATTATAGGTTCACAGTAACAGCCAGTGCCTTTACAATTTTCCTGGAGCTTAGTGAGGCAAGGCTACAGCCGCACTAAGAATTAAATGGAAAGAGCAGTCATAACTTGTAGGCAAACACAATGAGTGAGCAATAATGGGCTGGCCAAGTCTTTGAGGACATAAATCTTTCCATCTGAAGCAGCCGAAGGACTTTGTAACCATATGATTAGTGCTTGTGTTTTGGTTGGATTGGAATGCAGTTAAGGATGTTGTGGGTTCACGTCCGCTTGCTGCAGGTGGTGAAAACCAGAACAAGTAGGATCCTTCACATCTCAGGAGCTGTTCTATAACTGGACAAAACAACTACCAGGGCTCCTAAACCAGGGAGGAGAAACAGAGGGAGACAAGGCTTATGGTTGCCACTGTGGACTGGTACTTTTAAACATGTTTTTGAGGCAAGATTCCCCAGCTCTCATGCTCTCTCTGTCTCTCACACACACACACAATTGGTTTGTCACGGGCAGTGCTGTGACCCCAGCAGCAGCTGAAGCTGTCCCACCAGAGCCAGCTCAGGTCCAGCCCAGCTGTGATCCACATGGGAGGTCAGAGGTGGAGGAAAGCAGAACTGGTTTAAATCCAGTTTGCCTGCCATGGCTCCAGTTCAATGGTCCCAGGACAACCCTGAACAACGGTAGCAGTCATGTTAATAAAATCATTGCTAAGACCTGAAGTGGTCTATGAGAAAACAGTGAAGGTTGCTCTCCTGGGAGAGTGTTCTTCTTCCTTTTCTCCTTCAATGACAAATTGTTTGGCATATGACTTACTGCAATGGCCAAAGATGAATGACAGAGAGTTTTCTTGCCCTTCCAAGACACACACTCAGCTTGTTTAATTTTTATACCCCTTAAAGATCTGGAAAACCCTCTACATAAACACGGACAGATTGAGGCCGTTTATTCACCAGTGTTCCTGGGACTATATATTTTTATGAAGTTAATTATTGTCTATTATGAAGAGTGACATTTAATTAGCTTAAAGAAGGTTGTAAAAGTTCAGAAAGTACATAAACTTATAAAATTAAAATTCTGATCAATAATGGCCAGCTGATATATGACAGGTCACAACTGCCTTCATAGACAAATGTATTAGCATGTATTTTTTTCTAGACTATTTATTGCTGTTTCCAGAAATTAGCATAACTAATCAGTGGGAAAATACTTCCTCTATTATATAAAATATAAAATATTAAATATAAAATATGAGATATATAAAATATGTCACTAATTAAAACCATAGTCAGAAGATCTAGTAGGAAAGCAGTAGGGAGCCTCCTAGAGCCAAGGTGATAAAAGTAATGAGGTCATTTCAACTAGAAGTTTCTTTCTCACTTACTTTCCTTGATTGCTCCTGGGCATTAGTTAATTTGGGGTACCAGAACTGTATATGTTCTGACTCATTTGAGACTGCAGATGTTTGTCTGGAGTCAATGTGGTAAGATCTGCAGGGCTAGAGGTGCATGGGCTCCATAGCCTGCAGCCCAGAAGAGCCTGGTATCACCCTGGACTGCCTGTATCTTCCTATCTTTAAGGAGATGTCTATTTACACACGGATCAACTGGATGAACCTTCAGCATGACTACAAAAAAGGGCTCAAATTCATATCTGTCACACAATTTAGACACATCTCTGGTGGGAACCTTTAGTTCTTTGAGAGGAATGGAAATGGTTGAAGATAACTGCTTTACCCCAATTTAATGCAGGAAAATATTTCCTCATCAGCTTCCACAGAAATACTGCTTGTTTTTCACTCTTTACTGCAATAGGAAAGGCACAGGTGTGTAGAGATTGGAATTTTATTTCCTCAAAAGCAAGATGTCACAAGACAAAGAGGTCTTTGTTTGATCATAACATCCTGACCTGTCTGCCCAGTCTGCCACCATCAAATCTCAACACCTCTCCCCACAAGTATCTCAGTCAAGACTTTGGTGTCCAATATTTCTGAAAAAAAAAGAAGAAAAAAAAAAAGACAGTGACATCATAAATGTCCTAAACTTTCCTACTGCTGAAAATCTGTCCCATTCTATTTTACAGCTGCACAAGTGACAAGAGGTGTATCATTATTGGAGTACTTTATTGACTGGATAGCACTCAGACAACAGCAGAAACCAGCTACTTCATCTTCTGAGCATCAATGTCTTGACCTCTGTCACTGGCCTTTATAATTCAGTTATTTTTAGGGCTGTTTTTTTCCTCTCTGGCTAGGAGCTAATACAGTCTCTCCTGTGATCCTTGAATCTCTTCTAGAAAGAATCCTGACCTTATGTTAGGAAGCACCTACTTTCCCTGGAGCCATGGGCTCAGGTCTCAGCACAGCTGACTCATGTTTGCTGATGCTGCTTTGACCTCCACCTGCTCTGAGAGGGCTCAGGGCTTGACAGCAAGGGAGAGCCCAGACTCACCCCACTGACTGTCCCTGAGCAAGGCATTCCCATGCCTCTTGCAGCCTGCCACTGGCACCTGCAGGGCTGTGCTCTTACCTTCCCCCATCTCGCTTCTCCATCACCTTGCTCCTGGAGGTGATAAGGGAGCAGAGCGTGGGCACTTCCTGGGCGTGGGGAGATCTGTTGGGCTTGGTCTTTTCATGCAGGTGCTGGAGGGGAGATTCTTGTCTTCTTTGGAGCACAGAGTAGCTACAGGCAGAAACCAACCACTTGTGTGGGGAAGAGTGGGGGATGATCTTTCACACAGGCCCTTCAAGTGGGATGTCCTCTTGCTGTGAAAACACTTGTGAGTAGGGGTTTTCCCTGCTAGCAGGAACTTTTTCCCCCTCCTTCCAGCTTTGCATGCCTCCTGATGTTCTGCCTTTTATCCTCCAGGTAGCTGGATCCCAGTGATGCTATCTGAGAGGCTCTGTAAGATACGGAGACTGATACCAAAACTCGCTGCTTTTAGGGAGTCAGTGAGGGTCCAGCTGTTGTGTGTGACGGAAGAGCTAGCTAATGGTGCTGGAAAGGCAGTGTACACTGAGTTCTTGCAGCCTCCTCGGGCAAAAGAAATTTGCAAAAAGAGAATTTTGAAGTTTTTATCCTCTCTGGCATCCTCTTGTTTCTTTTTTTATAAGGTACCTGTCAAAAAATATTTCTGATGAGTTGCTGTAACATGCCAAATTTCTTCATATCTGATGCTTTAAGTTTAACTATATTTATCTTGTTTATGAAAGCTGACAAGTGATACAGCCATAATAGCGCCAGCAGAAATTGCACAGCAATTTTACTTGGGTTCTTTTCAAGTCAGTGGAACTGTTAAATGAGATTAGTGCAGTAGAAAGGTTTATTGCAGCCGTGAGAAACCAGATAGACACATATCGCAGGGAACCAGCGATAGACTAAGAGGATCACATACAGAGACACTGTGCCAAGGAGGGTTGGCAGGATAACATGAGTGCATCTTTTAGCCCTGTGGAGCTGTGTCTCACTGTGTTTCTGATATGGCTCTCCACTCATCCCAACAGGTGTCTCATCCTTTCCTTCTCCAAACCCTAAAATATTCTTCAGTGCCTTATTCTGACACTGGTCATGCTTGTAGCTTGATGAGGCTTTTTAGGAGAAGTGGGGAACTGGAAACAATGGTGCCTATTTCTCTCCTTGCAGCCCTTAGCACAGCCCAAGAAAATCTGTGGCTACAGCTTCCTTCTGCTAGCTCTGTTTTCTCTGTTTAAAGAAGGTGTCTTATTAGGAATACATCTCACTGCTGAAGTAGTTATATTCATAGTAAAAGAAACAATCTTCATAGATAAAGAACTCCCTTTTATATGTGGAGTGTTGTTATGTATGTTATGTTGCAATATGAGTATATACATATATATACATATACACGTACATGTACATATACATATGCAGGTCCATGTTGATCACCATCAGGGACTGAACCCAGAAGTTTCTAGAGCAAAGATCATATCTTGTGTACTTGGAATCTTAGCACAGACCGTTGTGTAAGCCCCCATTATCTTTGGAGAAGAAGTAGCTCAGAGCAGCTCACATAAGGACTCATTGAAAAGTTGCTCAGAGGTTCCAGCTGGGATTCAGCCCTTTTCTCCCTGGCTGAGTAGAAGCCCCGCCCAAGCTCAGCTCATTTCCTAAAACCCACTTCCTACATGCCAAGAAAGGCTATTCATATTTGAGCCCCAGTGACAGGAGATGGGCAAAGCTGGAAGAGTGTCCAGCTACCAGGTGGAGCAGCAGCTAATTTAGCTCCAGCAGTGATAGAGACCGACAGACACAATGAAGACGTAGGGAAGGGAGGAGCAGCTGGGCAGTGGACAAGGCCTGTGAGCCTTCCAGCTCCCTGGGACATGGTTTGAATTTGTTCCAGCCATTCAAAATGATCTTTCGCTTCTTGGCAGAAGCTCACAAAGTTTCCTAGCTAAGCAAAGAGAGCACAAGTCTTCATTGTGCATGGGTAGAGACAGACACTGGTCATTTGATTATTGTTGTTGAGAACATAAATGACTGCAATGTTGCAAATGCCTCTGGAGGAAGTGAGAGGCTCCCTCATGAAGAGGCCTTGGATGCTACTTGTACCCAGAAGCATCCTGAGATGAAATCATAATTCTCTGGCTCAGTGACCATCCCTACACCTTCACGTGTTGCTTTTTAACTCAGGGTTACTGCTGAAAGAAAGGTGTTTCTTTATCTCCCTACTAATATATTTTCCTTCTGTGCCATCAAGCTTTCCTTATGGATATCTATGCTTTGCAATGATGCTTACAGACTTGCCATGCAGACCTTAGGAAAGGTCTGTACCCACACCTAGTAAGTTGCTTTCTGTACCCCAAATAGCTGAAAATCTGAACAGGAGAAGGATTATTCTCCAGACTTTACAGATGGTGAACAGAGGCATAGATAAACTACACAACTTCCTTGTGATTATTCTGGAAATCTGTAACAGAGCCAGGCCTTGGACCAAAATTTTTGGTGTCCCTGTGCCAGATTGCAACCACAGTCTGGCCTTTCTCTCTGAAGGTACATATTTGTAGAGTTTTAAGGTCAGAGGAATGATAACCTTATCAGGGCTGACCTCCTCTGTTTCAAGTCCAAGAATTTCTTTGATCAAAGCATATTTCACAGAACAGAATAAAGTCCTGATTTGAAGACACCAGGACATAGGAAATAATTTTACAACTTCCCTCTGTACTATTCCAGTGGTTAATCATCTTTGTTGCTGCCTTATTTTTCATATGAATGAGTCTGGCTTCAATTTGGTTCCTGTGATGCTTCTTTTCTGCTAGATTAAAGGGGCCTCCTCTATCTGTGTTTTCCTCCTCTCCTTTTCCCAGCCAATTTTTTCATGTGTCTGGAAAGCAGTCAGGTTGACAAGTTGCTTGATGCTGAATCCTGGGAATGTGATTTTTCCACCTCATGCCTGTCTTTGCTATTTTCCCTTCTCCTTCATAGTGCAATAATTAGAAAGCTTAAAAAAAAAGCTTAAAAATGAAAGGGGAAGAATGAAGGAAATCAGAAAGAAATATTCTTTACTTCCAGGTGCAGTGAGGAACATGTAACCAAAGGAAGAAGATTAGCAGTGATGATGCCAAATTCTGCTCTCATTTGTCTTTTGAGTGATAAATTAAAACTTGTTTCTGTTAGGTAAGGAATTACCTTTTGTTAAGTGGAACAACCTGATGAACACCTGTCACCAGATACTGATTATGTGGGACTCCAGTCCTTGTTTGAGAAGCCATTGTTGTATTGAGGCTTTTCCTCAGGCACACAGAATACGCTGTGGATTGTTTCTGATAAGGAGAAAGTCTCAGAACTTCAGGCCTTGTCCTTTTCCCATCTACTGCAGCCAATATAACACTGATATTACTTGACAGTGTTTTCTTGTGAACACTGGAATGATATGAAACACTCAGGAAGAAGCTTGGGAAGATCATGAAGGTAAAAAGATGCAGGAACTGAATTGTAAGTCATATTGTTCTGTATAAAGCACATGTGTAATTGTCTGGGATATTAAAAGGACCCATTTTCCAACATGGAACATCCAACATCCAACATGGATGTTATCTAGATTGAGGTGATAGTCTGTGGTTTATGCCTGTAGAGCCTAAGACATCTTAGTCTGTCCAGAAAATAGCTCAGATCTAAAGATTTCAAGAAAATTCTCTGCTTTATCAGTGACTCAGAGCCCATTAGTCTGAGTGTTAGTATATAGACCACAAACACTTGTAAAGTATGAAAACAGAACACAACAGTGAAAAATGAGTCAATACCAGTTACCCATAGTGAAAAACAAAGATGTGACATCATCAAAGCTCCAGAGAAGAAGCCAGAAACATCAGAAGACGTAGAACCTTAAGAGAAAGAGCAGAAAGGTGGAAGAAGCAGAAGCTGAATCAAGATCAATGTTTAACCTGTCTCGAGAAGCAAAAGGACAAGTGACTGAGCTATCCCATGAGCAGGGGCTCACTGGGGAATATTCACAGCAGATTTGAGTCTGGGACAAAATTCAGACTGCAGGGCAGGCTTTTCATAAGATTCTTAGTCTGTTTTACAGATGCCAGTACAAAAAGTGAATTCCAGAGAAATTAGGAAAGCAAAACTTCAACCCCTTGTTTCCTCAGGGAAGCAGCATGAGTATTGACTGTAGCTGTGTAGCTTTTCTTACCTTTGTGATTTCAAATTGGAAGTACCATACTTGGACCTGGTCTTTATGGAACACGATCTAATAGAATTCCCAAATCAGCTAGAAACTGATAAGCCTCTAGTCTACTGCACAAGAAGAGCTTCTCTGTTGTATATGACTACTATAAAACTTGTCACCACTCACTCAATGTTCTTGAATGCCAAATTCAATTCTTTCAGGCTTGGGTTAGGTTTGTCTTTTTTCCATATTGTGTTTTTGTATAGAAAGGACGTTCAGAATTCAGGCATCCTAAAAGAAATCTTCCTAGAGGGAATCTTCCTAAAAGGAAAATGCATCTATTTAAAGTAACAAAACATAGAACGTGTTGCCAGAAAACCCTTCCATGAATTAAGAGACATTATCAATGAGGTATATTTTTTTTTCCTTTTCCTTTTTTTTCCCAATAATCTAAATCAAACTTGGGTTAAAGGGCAGATAAACCAAGGACCATTGAAAATTTAACAGGAAACAACGAAAGCATCCACAGCTCCAGAATTATCCCAAAGCCCTTAGTATATTGTACTCTCTTCTAATGTTGTAACCAACATGATTTTTATTGGCTGAAAATTCCTGTATAGTCACTATAGTGACTTCAGGAAACACGAAAGAAAATTTAAGGGATACATGAAAAAATTCCTTTAAAAGTGCATTTCTAATTCAATTTCTGCCTCTGTGTTTATCTTGTTATCAGACAGATGAAACCTATCATCTGCAAAAACTATTTGTCCTTCAAGGGAGAAGCAGTTCTCTCCTGATCTGTGGTTTTCAGACATCAGGTGGAAAACATAGCAGATGCTGGCTGTCCTGAATAGGAAAATCAGAGCTGGAACTGGGAGATGTTTCCAGTGTGCAGCAGAATGCACATGAGGAAAGGCACTGGGCACTAAGTCTTAAAACTGACACAGTGCTTCATATGCTTCAAAATGGACATAGATGTAAGTACCTCCCTGCAGGCACAGGGGCTGGAGCTGTACAAACTCAGAATTTCAGTTTAAAAGGCTGAGGTAAAAAATACATGAGGAGTGGGTAAAGTCATTCAGTGAAAGTTGAGTAGATTTTTCCTGCTCAGTGCAATTGGCTTTGGGTAAATCTTCTTAAAATCACCCCTGGTTTTAGATATCTCACTGCTGTGGGTTTATTTTCTTGGTTTGAAATCCAGCAGGCAAAACTAGAGGGGCTCCAAGTATTTAGGGGTTAAGAGGAGATTGTTACATGCTCTGGAGCTGTAGATGAGGCCATTGTTGGAGACAAGAATTTAAGGTCCAATAATCTACATTTCTGTAACAACCTGTGATCTTACTTGTATTTCATTGTATCTTTCCAGAGTCCAGAAGTCTTTTGTAAATTAGTTTCACTGCTTCCTTTGGGGAGAACTAAAAGAAAAACTTATGGCTACGACCTCATAAATTATAAATAGATTTAAATGGTAGCAGTGGGCCAAGCTCAGGAGCTGACATCTAAGAGACAATTGAGACTTTAGCTGATACTGATAGAGAGTCCACGTTCTGGAATTTCCTTTGTATGACACCAATTCCTTCGTCCATAAAAGAATAGCAGAAAAGGAAGGAAATGCTTTGCTGTAATTTATACAGAAGAAAACAGAAAAAAGATGTTTGAGTACCATACCAGTACAGGGGTGAATTAAATGAATATACACATAAAAATTATCTCTCTAGGGAATTCATGTCAGCATCAGCTTCTTTGTATAGGGAGGAAATCAAAACTAACATAATGCCACCTTCTGTCATGACTTCACTTTCCATTAGACAGTACTGCCTTACTGGGTAAAAGGAGATAAAAAATCATCCTCTATTAATCAAAACCATTTTAGAATGTGACCCAATATCTGCACAGGTGAAACCCACAGTAATAGCCTGAGCAACATCAGATCCTAATTTAGGCATCTTCTATTATTAATTGTGGCAGGTTAGCTGGGGAGCACAGAATCATATCACAAAATCCTCTGGGTAACAAAGCCTTGAAGCTTCTGTCTGAGGCAGGAAAGATGAGGAGGTTGCAGGAGGACACAGCAGAGCCAAAGCAGGTCACTGGATGAGTCATTCGCACTCAGGTATTCACAATTACCATTTCCTGGTTCCCATCACCAGATAACACTTGTCTTAGCACATTACTCCCAGGTTTCTAAGATTTTATTTTAAAAGCCAGAGTGCAGGCTTTGGATGATCACACACCAGCAATCATGCTCTCCAAGACAGAGATTCACACAACCCATCAAAATCCACTGGACATCCTCCACCTGCCTTTGATATCCATGTCAGTCTGACATAACATGATGTTAAATGAGATCAGGATAACAACAGCCATGGGAGGTCAAGAAATTTGTATGGTGTATAATCAAATATGTGCCTCGAACAGGTAGGTTCTAGCGTTATGAGATCGTGGGAGTTAACTTTCATTTAGGAGAAATGAGCATTCAGTCAACTGAGGCCTTTCTCTTTTACATACAGATAGGCTCCTCTGTTCATCTGCATTCTATAAAGCCTTGTTATTCTTCTGTGTTTATCAGATCTGCGATATCGAGGAGAACAGAAAACGTGTGTGATATCCGCCAGCTGGATTCCATCTGTCTTTTCTCTGTGGAGATGGAGTTTCAAAGGCTACATCCTATCTACTGTCACACCCTCTCCCAACATGAGAAGCTAAGTGTAAAGTTTGGCCGAAGTGTTGGAAAAACAGTATCTCTTTTGTACATCACAACTATTTCCCTACCTACGCAAAAGTAGCATTCTTCCTGTTCTGGCATGCAGGATGTATTGTTGCACTGTATCACAACTTTTTATTAAATAAGAGGAGTCTGGCCAAAATGATTTCAGAGCAAGTTAGCTGGGTTTTTTGTTAGGGTTTGATCTTCTTTTTCAATTGGACTCTGTGCACCTGTGTATGTGTAGGTTTGCGTATGGAGCAGGGTCTGGGGGACTGTGACTGACAAGTACTAGTGCTGTTTGATTACAGCACAGGATGTGGTCTCATCATGTCTCTGGGAGGGGAAAGAAACACCTACCTGAATAAAATCCCAGTTCTTTTGCTCTTGAACTGATTGAGGCTTTGCCATTCACTTCACCACAAGCCCTAAGGGACTAAGGAATTTAAGTTTCTCAGGATAACACCCATGACGGAGCAGCATTATTGCAAATCAGCAAGACTCGGTGATGTTTTCTTGCCTTAACAACTAGAGCTCTCTGTTCTTTGGGTCCAGTAGCTGCAGCATTTCTGGTAAAGTGCAAACCACATCAGAGAGAAGCATGAGACGCCTTGGGTTTAGCCAAGGAGCTGGGAGGTGTTGGCCCATCCGTTAATTTCCCAACGAGCATCCCAGAGCAGCCATCCTTTCCCACCAGAGCCACTCCACTCCTGAAGCCACAGAGCACTGAGATGTGTGAAAGGCTGGGGCTGGTGCCCAACAGTCCTTCAGGAGCCTCCTTTCTCCTGGTGTGAGGCAGATGTATGTGCCCCACAGAGCAGGGAGGGAGCAGCAAGGGCCAGCACAAACATTTGGCTCCAGACCTTCCCAGCAACTCCTCTTTCACCACCTGGAGGATTGTCCATATCTTTGCAAACCTTTTGCTAATTTACTTGTCCATTATCTTATACCTTCAAAGTGTGTAGTCCTTTACATATTTCATGGTTGAAGGTTCTTGTCTCGCAGATCAGAGGCACAGGAAGAATACTTTGACCAGAACATCCATCTCATTTCAGTGGAAGCATAATTTCTTTGGGTTATTTTCAGGGGGACATGCTTTCTTTGATGATTAACCAGGTAATACTAAATACATGCCCAAACTTACCATCCGACAGCTAGTGGACCTTGTACAAGCAAGAAAGGCGTTTGATATCTGTACATTAGCTGTGCATCTATGGGTGTTGCTTACTCTGCCCTGGTCCATGGTCACAGGAAGTAACATCTGCCCTGAAAGTGCGATGGATTAAGACTGTCAACAACTTGCACTGACCTTTCCATTGAACCACCCATGACATTACGGGTTCCTATTGAAAAACTAGGTCTGGTTGCTTGTGCAAGTGCACACACAGAGATGCACTGTTTATTTTGAAACTGCAGATAAGTGAAATGAGCTTTGGTGGGTATTAGTTGTGAATTCCTATGCATATAGAATTTTTTTTTACTTGTGGGCACTCTTCTACGAATACAAAAGCTTGACTTTCAGACTGCCCTCCATAATTAGGGTGGGACTCAACTCGTTTCAGTCATGTACAAATAAATACCTGACAGAGGTGTTTGACCTCCCCATAGGGCCAGAAGATATTTATAGCAAAACTGTTTCCCCATCCTGTACCTGTCTCTGAGGTGTCTATCTCAGTAAATTACTTGGGTAGGTCTTTCAGATAATGGGTGTTAAGCTTGTTAACGGGCTGGGGCCAAGCTAACACCTGTGACTGACTGCCTGATGATTTACCTGGAGAATTGGTGTAGCTTTCTCAAAATACTCCTCTGATTTCTTCCCTTGAACCTCACTATGGCATAATGATCTGAATTGTAGAACCATAGAAAGGTTAGGTTTGGAAGGGACCTTAAAGACCACCCAGTTCCAGCCTTCTGCCACGGGCAGGGGTGTCACTAGACCAAGTTTTTTGGGGCACCATCAAGCCTTGGACCCACCTTCACAGGTGCTGTGAAACTGGAAAACTCAGGCAAAATCACATGAAAGCATAAAGTGTTGATTCATGTATTTATGGTGGAGGATCAAATGACCTCTTCTGAGAAGGGGTTATGTGCTGGATAAATAGGAGGTCAAAGTAGCGAGTTTGGGAAGGATTCCCACGGGACCTAGTCTCAGAGGCATAAAAATGCAAACAATCCTTGAAATAAAGTATGAGTCAAACAAGGATGGAAATCAAGCTGAGGAGCACAGATAGCTCACGAGTAGTTTAAGCACATGCCAGGCCCAGAGGAAACTCCTAAGTTGCCAGCATTGTTGCCTGCAGATTTTGCAATGGATCTTACATTTCTGGGTAACTAAAACCCTACCTTAGATTGAGATTCTATGAGAACTGCTGCTGAAGGAGAATAGCTTACAGCAGCCTGAGGCACAAAAATGGCACCCAGTCTCTGTCAGAATTTGTTCTGAAGCAAATAAGCCCTGGCTTGCCAGCCCTAGAGCATGGTATATAATCTACGAACAGGTAGAGTGTTCATTGGCAAGGCAAGCTCCTCTGCAACTCCCCCATCTGCCTTGGGGCAGCACTTCTCAGCATGATGAGTTTAATCTTCCTGCCCATTTCAGCTCCAGGATCTCTTCTGCCTGCTCAATAAAGGTTCTGCTTCTGGTTATCATGGATGTGAGTTCTTCAACAATCTTGCCCACAGAAGTTCCTCACCTGACAATGGCCTTGGGATACCAGCCAGGGTACATCTCACACAGATGTTTCCTGCCTTTGAGACTTGGAAAGATAAATAGCAAACACAAAGGGTAGGAAAGAGGAAGGATTATTATTATTATTATTATTATTATTATTATTATTATTATTATTATTATTAAGTGTACCAACTATTGAGAGATTAGCAGACTCTCTCCCAATCACCCAGCAAGTCCTGGAGGCATTGTCCACAATTTCTGCATCTTTTTCTTGTTCCCTAGGCACGAGCATCTCTCCTCTCTGTTTTTGCTAACCAGAATGAAGTTTCAGTAGCAATGGTTATGAAATAAGACATTGAACATCAATGGAACAACCCTCAGCCTTTACAGACCTGGGTTAAATCTCTCATGGTGAGCTAAATGCAGACTGCAGGACTCAGCAGGTGGGAACTGCTGGTTTACCCCATACATGGCAGAAAATACCTTCAAATTAATCTCTGCATTATGGCACTTAAATCTACCAGGGGATCTCAGTCTCCCTAAATGCCAGCACCTTAAATGTGGTATATTTTAGTTTTGGTTTTTTTCAATAAATACCCCAAAAAAATAACCCTAAAATGCTGACTGTGGCCACACAAGGTGCTTGCAGTAGGACCACGAGTGAAGGCCTGCTCTTATGAAAAGATCTAATCATAGGATTAACCAGCCTGTCTTGATCCTTTTGTATTTCAGATGAAGACTATCCTCAAACCCTGACACAGCAGCTCTCACAATGCAGCCTGGAGCTCAGCTGAATCCTTAGGTTTATCTCTAATATAAATAACAATGACTTAAATTTCTAGTCTAGCCACTTAAAATAATACCAGCTTAATGGACTGAAGACCTGGGGAAAGACAACGCATTCCATATTCCATTGTTTTCTTCAAACCGCATTTGTAAACAGTCATAAAATACACAATAAACAATTACCTTCAGATGCAGAGCCAAATGCTGCATCTCATAACTCAAACCCACAGGTAACAAGCTCTTACAAACTCAGGGCTCTCATCTGACATGCAGGACCCCTCACTCTCTGTTCATGTGGCGTTCCCCAGTTCCTGAGGTAACTTTTGAGTTGTCCTCAACACCTTACTTCAGTTTTGCATAAATTTTGTTCCAGATATATTGAGAAAAGGCCACGTCTGTTTTACACCTCTCTGTCACCTGCTTCTGGCTCTTAGACCACGGTGAGCAGCAGTTACTGTAATGGGTGACACTATTCATCACATCCCAGCAGAGGGTGTCCCAGAAATATACTGTATAATGGTGACAGAATAAGCCCCTCTGATTAGAAACAGAGAATTGTCTAGGATGTTTGGCCCTATTTGGAATAAATGCATACAAAGAGCTGAGAACAGCCTCATTTCTCTTTTATTTTATTTGAACAGTGCAGGAGTTACCATCTACAGAGGGTCTTTTTTTCCCATTTCTTGTTTCCTTACACTTTCATTTAATAACGCAGATCCAGTGCAGATTCATGTGAAGTCACATCCATAGAGGCACTTTATGGATACAATGGCCCATTCACACTGGCCATTTTCTGCTATTCTGATGCAGTAAATTGCTAAGTTATACCCAAGCCTGTGGACAGAAAGGATGTTGAGCCAGGACGCAGAGTTAGGTTCCACTCTGCATGCAAAGACAAAAAGGGCAAATACAGAGAGATCAGCTGTGAAGGAAAAACACAATAAATAAAAGGAAGGTGTGACCAGTACACACAAGAACCTGTCTGCTTGTCTAATCTCAGGAGATCAGGTCATCCTGCCTTTCCCTACAAGAGACAGGAATCCGTTTGCTATTTCTCTGGGAGCCCCCCAGGATCCTCGAACCCTTTGCTACTGCATTCCTGCAAGCAGCTTTTCCTCACTGCTCCTTGTGAGTGACCCTTCTCTTCAGGAAATGGAATTTTGCACCATGAAAGGGATAGCCTGGATATCAGCACATGGATGGAACCAGAAAGCAAATCTTCCAGAGAGCCTGGCTTAGTAGTGTGGTTGTTGTCATTAGTTAATGCTTCTCTAGTAGCATTTCCATTACTGGTCCTGACCTGCACAAGCTACACTGAACCAGGAACAACAAATCCACCTGCCTCTTGCTGTGTGTGCTGGCACTTGCCTCAGAGTCTTTCCAAGGTGTTAAACTATGAGAGTCCTCTCCTTCCAAACAGCAATAATGGAAAGGAGTATTAGCAGAGTTTGGACTGGAGTTTAATTCAGGATAAAGATGCAATGTTGGAGCAGCAGGGCAGGCAGCCAAGGGCTCTTTCATAACTGGGTGGGTACAGCAGCACATGTGGGAAGAATGGCATGCCTCAGATGTACTGCAGCACAGCGCACATCCAGCACAATGTTGGCTCAGCTCTCGCTGGCACCATCATCCTATTGCTGCTGTTGTTCGAGGCTCCTGGGCCAGACACAGCCTGGGCAAAGGTCTTTTATGCCCCAGCCCCAAATACTGGGTGAACTCTGCATGCAAGATGTGTTCAGCTTGGTTGGTTGCACGTTGGGGTTGTCGGTTTGTTGTCCTTTGAAGTGAGCATCCAAGCAGGTGGCCACAATGGCTCCTGGCCACAGTCCTCGCGTCCTTCCTGCCCAAGAACGTCCTCCATGACAAAAACTTTCCATGTGCTGCTAGCCAGGATAGGAGAGGAAGCTGGAGAAGGTGTTTGGAGAGACACTGGGATGTTTGTGAGTCCACTCTACATAGCCTGGGTTGCAGCTTCACCTCCCATTCAACTGTGAATTGCACACTTAGAAAGTGCTACATAAGTGTGGTGGAATTTGAACAGCAGCAAAAGCAAAATTAGGGGGAAAAGTCCTGCCCTGCATAAGATCAGTGGAAAACCGGAGGGCTGTGGCACTTGCATGAGGAAGTGATTTTATACACAGCACAGGGCATGATGATCCTTGATAGATTCAGGGTTTCCAATAATTTCTCTGTTAATTTCTTGCTTCTATAAGGAAGAACTCATACACTTTGTACCTTGATTCTTTGAGTAAACCCTTATCAGGAAAACTGATTTCTACTTTTTGCACATCTGTCTCAGACTGAGTTTTAAAGGCATGCTTTCAGAAAGTCCAATTCTCCTTTGAAATTACATGAAGTTAGAGGGATCAAACAGATATGAAGTTAATGTAAGGGGGGAAAATGTTCTGGAGCAGCCAGAAGGGACCATTATGATGGTTTTGTATGACTTTCTTCATGACCTACAGAATTTTACCTGGTGATTTGTGAGGCCAGGGAACACTTTGATAATAAAATCAGACCATTCCCAGGCCTGAGAGAACCGTGTGCCAAATGAGCAGCAGGCACACCTCTTCCATAAACCTTTGCCCCAGTAACAGAGACAATGAAACAAGAGTAATGCCATCCTGTAACAAGAAGCAGAGCTTTGCTTTTCTCTACTGTGCAGCACTGTTTGTGGCACAAATAGAAAGCTGGAAAGCAGCTTTGAACATAACCCTTACATCTAAAGTTTGCTCCTGCTCAAAGAAGCTGAAAGTGCAGCCCAGGGCTACTCAGAGAGCAACCATGAGTGCGTGGTGAGTGCATGCATTAAGGAAAATGCTGTTTTCACCCACTCAAAGCATCTTTTCTGTGGAGACTAAAACTCTGTGGTTTAAGATCTGATTCAATTCATTCATCCTTAACCATCTAGCCAGAACCAGTCACACAGTCTGCCTGTAGCCCATGGGGAGAGACAGGTACCAGCTTAGATGTTTCCCTTGGGAGAGGATGATTTGAAATCTGGAGCTATCTGTCCCTACTGGTCATAGCAGGACCATACATGACTAGGTTGGGTTGAAAGGCAAATGTTTAGATGAATAAAGCCCATGAGAGAATTTTCAATCAGAAGTTGCACCAGCATAACTTGGTGCAGTTCTGTACCAGAGCGCTGCATGATTTTTTTATGAGGGTTCAAGCAAACTAGAGGCTGATTCAAAAGTTCACCCCAAAATGGAACCCTTAGTGCCACAGGTTTTCCTCAACACCTTGAGAAAGTCACTTTATTATGATTTTTAGGAAGACATCAGATAGGCTCACAATCAGTTCAGTTCAACTTCATCCATCTTGCAGAGCAGAGTTACTGTCAGTGAGATGAAGAGTCCTGCTGCTGGCACAGTACTGACCCCCCTGCTCTTTAAGGACCTGTCTCTGTCATTTCTAGGGAGTGACACTGTGTTTTCACTTGAGAAATGGCAGGGAAAACAGATTGTGGGAGTCCTTTGTTCAATTCCCTGCTCAGCTTGAGGCAGTTCAGATACCCCACCATTGGAGAGCCGTAGGCACAGCTGCTTTTCAGACCCACAATCTCTTCCACTGATCTTGTGCTTATATCTAGAAAGGGTCCACAGAATTCACGTGGTAGGACAGTCCTGTAGCAGAGGGGTTAGGGTATTACTGGGGGAGAGGACAAAGGACACATGCCTGAGGAACCACCAACGTATTTTGCATTTAAATCCTGGGGTCAGGGGTGAGAAGGATCCTCACAGTGTATCAGACAGATCCTCTTGGAGCTAAACCTCACTAACTTGATTAACAGAAGGGAATGAAAGCTGGATTTCTGGCAGACCCATCTGGAACATCCATCACAAAAACCACAGTTTCATTCCCCAGGCTGATGGTGCTTGAGAGGGTCCTGCTGGCTGCTGCTGGGGAAACCTCCACAAGCTACATCAGAGGGGTCTGTGTTAAAAAACTCAATAAACTTACAGCGTGGCTCAGCACCTTTATGCATGATTTTACTGGCCTCTTTCCTACACAAACAGTATTTTGATGACTATTTGGCATTTGTGATATTTATTTAGAAAGAAAGATTTCCTCTTTCTTAAAACTATTTAAATCTGTCTTCCCATTCAGACCACTAATCTGATATAGAACAGTACATGGACTTTCATCCAATGCCAAAGAACTGAGAACAAAACAAGGTATCTCTGAACTGCAGAGAGGGGCAGTGTGGGGACAGGCAAATCCTCTTGGGCCCTGGAGCTTACACAGGCTCAGGGAGTTTTACTTGCACAGTCTGCCTACAAACTGTAGCATACAGCATCTGTATTTCATCTTTAATGAGGGAGTCCTGCCATTTCAGTCCTGATTTCTTAATGCTTGGTTCCTACAAGCAAAACAGTGTCTCTTTGCTTGCACTGTTTGAAATACATGAAGAAAATGGTCAGTGGGAAATGGAAGTAAAATTGCAGAATTAACCTCATATGTGCTGTAACTCTGCAACCTGTAGGAAGGCAGCCTGAACCAAACAGCAGCAATAATGCCTGGGTTAGGGCAGAAGAAAGATATTGAAACTGACTCAGATGAAAGATGCTGTTGACTATTTCCCTTTTTTATTATTATTGAAAATAAAAAGAATACTGAAGTTTTGTGTATGTTTTATGTATCATAAAAGAAGTTAACCTCCTTTCTTGCAGTCTAAGTGGATTTGACGTTTGAGGAGGGGTCATCTGACATTTTTTATTCGCCTTCTCCCTACATTGTGAATTAAATATAATGCTTCTTCCCTCTCTCCTCTTTTCCTTGAATGTTCCAAGCATTCCTCTTTTACTAACTCTGGGGTTTTTTTGTCATTTGGTGGCTTGCTGTGTTGTCAGCAATGTACCAGTCCACATAAATTTAAACAGGTCTAGTAATACTGGAAGCTGCCCGTGGCTGCTTTTGAATGCTTTATTCCCCCTCTAAAAGGCCCTGTTCCTGTGATTACCTTCTGCCTGATCACTGTGTACAAGCCAAGAGCTCAGCAGTGTGGGAGTGTGACAGTCTTGAGACATTTCCACAGTACCCAGGGGCAGTAAATTAAGGTTGACATGACCCACCAAGCACATGGCAGCTCCATTGTCAGAGCTCATCTAACAGGAGAGATTGAATTTCACACTATGTTTGATATTAAATCTCTCCCAAGCACAAGCTGACTTGGCTGGGTAGAAAAGACATTGGAGGATCAACAGTGAGGTTCTTGGCATGGGAAGGTGCTAAATACTCTCTGCCTTCATTTGAAGCATCGTCTTGCAGCCTCAGCCTGAGCTCGGTGCACAGAGGACATTGAGGTTTGTCTGCCCTGTCCTGTGTACCTGTGCCACCCCAAAGCCAGCAGCTACACCGTGTTCCTGATCTCATTCCCAGCCCCTCTCCCTGCAGACTGCGTGCTCACTGTCTCTCCCCTCAGGATACCTCGGGCACCACCACCCATCCCTGATCTCCTGTGTCCCCTCACATTCTGCAGTGTCCCAGGATTGTCTTACTTGCTACTGAGCCAGGAGGAGCACATGCTGCTCTGCTGGCCATCCCAGCCTGGCCAGTTGGCCAGAACATGGATCCTGCTTGAAAGCAGTGAGAGGTCACCTTTGGCTCAAGCCAGGCATCTAAAATAAATAAATAAGTTGTTCTAACTCTCCACTGATGGCACAGAAGGAGCTCTTTGCAATAGGGAGATTGTCTTCTTTTAAGCTGGTAAAATGCAGTGCTTAAAACTCCACATGCAAATTATTCTGAAACTGAAAAGAAATACTAGACTAAAAGAGTCCATTCAGGAACCAGACACATGAAATCAGAGAATCGTAGAAAATCACAGAATCAGAGAATCATTTAAGTTGGAAAAGATCTTTAGGATTGTCTAGCCCAACCATAGAATTACAGAATCATTTAGCAAAGGGAACAAATATACATTAATTCTCTCCTTGCAGCCCTCATGAAGGCCACTGTCTCTTTCAAGTCCTGTGAAATCCACAGCTTGATTAGTGGGCTACTCCAATTACATTTGATTCTAGCAGTGGCTTGATTAATTCACACTGGATATTGCAAGGGATTACTCTGGGGATTTGAGGTACTGGGATACCTACAACCCACCCAGTGGGTAAATGCAATTTCCAGTTCCATTACAATTGGTGTATGCTGGAAAGGCAGACACCAAATCAACATTTCACAGACATCTGTTTGTGCCTGAAGATGTAGATGTGTCCTTGGATACCTTCACAGCCTTTGTCGCATGTCTAGTTGATGCTATTCAGGAAAACTTGTTAGCACAAAATATTCAGAGAGTTTAAATAGCTCAACCTGAAATAGTCCAATGTGCAATTTTGCTCACAGGGTTTTAAGGAAAGAAAAGGGCTTTTGAATCAATTTGCATAACTTTTCTCACAGGACACTGCATTTCTCCCGGTTATGTGATATTGGGATGAGGATTTTCATTTGTGCAATACTAGAGTACTTTTCTGTCTCTAGAAAGGCCACCAATCTTGATATGAAGACAATATGGAGAAATGGTTGTTTCTCTTGCCACTTTTTGCTTCAAGGGTTGGTTATCTTCACTGTTAAAACTCAGACTTCATCATCAGCTTGAAACCTTGTGGTTTCAGGACTTAAACACTCACTAAAATGTTCTCCATAGACTGAGAGAACACTTAGAATTTGGTAGTTTCTTCATAAGTGGATATGTAGATGTTGTAACCAATTCAATCACTTCACTTCCTCTGGGCTTGCTGAACACATTGTATGCCCCAGGTGTTTTGCCTGTGGAGGTATTTTCTTTAATCCTCAAATCATTGTGATGGTATTTCTGTCAGTTATAGGCACCAAAACTGAGTATGTTTTTACATTGTTTGGGTAGAATTACCTCCATACTTAAAGTGTTTCTGGTCCCTATTAACCCCTTGGATAAACCATGACAGCAGAACTCAGCCTGGTGAGTTTTTCCACAATGGCCTCTGTATAATTCTGAACTAATTTTTTCTCTTTTCCCCTATGTATGTACTGCATTTGGCTGCATTACAATATATTTTATCAAGATATTTACACTTCTGGTTGACCATGCAGTTCTTATTCCTGACTGCACTATGAACTTCAGAGTTTTACCCAAATTTTATCAGTTTGTTTGGTTTTTTTCCAGTTTCATTCATAAAAGATTCTGACAAATGCTCAGATGGTTCCTATTGCTATGTCTTGCTTCCAGAAACATCACTGTTCAATAATCCCCCACTAACAGAGGCTTTTGGGGAGCTGTCAGCATGAGATGGTTCTTATGCTCTTTAAAGTGCACTGACTACTGTGTTCCCATAACTCTCAGTGATGCCAGTGGAAACTGGAATCCTCAGCCTGGTCCTCAAGGCGATGTCAAAGAAATATATTAACAATTCTGTTGGATATTAAAAACACATTCTCCCACTCTGTGATCTGATTGTAAAGACTGATTGGTTAAGCATGAACAAAAATTAACTCTTTTGGGATTTTTAACATACTTTTCCTAGTAATTTTAGTTTATTTATCAATATCCATTTCAAATATTTTTAAACTCCTTGCAAAATGTCACAGGGCATGCTATAACAGAGGGACCAGTACATCAACAAATATGTTCTGCATAGTCCTCGCTTTCTGTAAAGATTCCAGTCACTGGGTTACATTAAATAACTGTACCATTTTGCTCCTTTAGACAGGCCATAGTTCGTGTTTTACTCCCTGGGTGAAGGCTCTCCTCTGGGAAAACTGACAACATGAGCACCCATACTGTCAGACTCCTACGAGATCCCAAAATGTCTTACTGAGGGAGTAGTTCGGGAAATGTCCTTCTTCTACACAGCTTTTAGGGTGCCTGGGACCAAGTTTTCCTTAGGTACCAAAAGCAGCCTCTGGACTCTGTCTCTTTACCCCAGGCCACCTGGCGAAGCACTGAGGAAATGAGGTTGCAGATGTTCCACAGTCCTTTACAATCTGAGACTTTCTGTCTGCTCAGGGAGCAAAACAGACTCATAGGAGGATAAATTTAGCTGTATACATGGCTTATGTGGCTAAAATAACTGCACATATGTATGAGAGAGGAAGACGTGCATATACATGTACACACATAGGCTGATTTCTTTCTTTGAGGCACTTAGTCTACTAATTAATTACCAAATAAAGGCTGTGCTATTTAATGATTCAGTTTTTTCACATTTTCTAGTTTTAGTCTACTCTGAGTCTCCCCAAGGGTCCTACACAAGCACTGGATTATTCACATTGGCTCAGGCAGCAGATACTCCCGGAGTGCACTATGCAGCAGGGAACAGAAATACCAGCTGAACTGAAGGGAGAAGTGAGGTTTGCAACAGCATCCGTACTGGGAAGCCCAGGATGAGCATAAGATAATTTACATTTTCTTCCAGCTGGCAGAAGAAACTACTTGCCATATCTTCAGCTGACAGAAATCTGTGCAGCTGCATTGGCTTCTAATCGATTGACTTTGAGTAAACGCTGCTGGTCCATGTGATATGATCCCTTATAATGACGAATAAAAATGGTCACACATCTGCATGCCACAGCACCCAAACCCTTTCCAGCAACTGCACACCAGAACTCCCAGTGGCACTGGAAGAGAACAGTGGCAGGAGGCTCCCAGCAACTTCTTTATTAGTGGAACACAGGTCACTGAGACCCATTTTTGCCTCTAGATTTTCATTGGATCATAGAGCAACTGGAGTTGCAAGGAACATTTAAAGGTCATCTAGTCCAACCCCCCTGCAGTGGGCAGGGACATCTCCAGCTAGATCAGATTTCTCAGAGCAACCAAAGTCCTTGAATGTTCTCAGGCAGGGGTTATCTACCACCTCTCTGACAAAAACTGCTCCTGTGTTTCATTGCCCTGATTGCAAAAAACTTCTTCCTTAAATGTAATCTAAATTCACCCTCTTTTAGTTTAAAAGTCCCTTCTTGTTCTCAGTATTTCTCAGTGGCTATTTGGTCACATCCTTCACTTTCAAGCAGGGCTTTGTCTGCAGTGCAAGATTCAACTCTGACCAAAGATGGGCTGGCTATGATTACACAATTACTCCCTTTCCAGCTACACACCAGCCCAGAGACAACCTAAACCACCCATCAGTGCTGAAGATCAGACAGGCTGCTTTCAATTTCACAGACTACCAGGTTCACAGTAACACCCTTTGTGAAATCAGTGTTGATTTCTAACAGGTAATAACAAACAGCAATACCACCATTACCTGCACCAGTCATAACAATGGGAAAAAGTTTGCTAGCAAATGTCTTAGGAAATCTTTGGCCATGTGAATTGATTAATTTACTTTTCTGAACAGTACCATGGAACCTATGGCAAAGTTGCACTAAAAAGACTGAAAAACAAGTACATAATAAAGAGAGCATGTAACTGATCAGCAGAGTGCCTTTGCTTCTCACGTGTAACTTAATAAATGAAAAATAAACCCCATGTAACTCAGAAAGAGAAGAAAAAAAGAAGACAAGAACAATAAAAGAAAGAAAAAAACCTTGAGCTGAGAAACCCGGGACAAGAAATCCAGCACTGCAAGAACAGAAAGTGCTTGGATCTGTATTTTTGTTCAAGGCAAAGGTGACGTGCCAGGTTTGGGCTGAGACTAAATTCAGATACAAGTTATAAGCAGTGCCAATACTCAGGAATGCTGGAATTAGTGTTCTGCTGAGATTTCATTCACAGCAGTGTGCATCAAGGTGAGTACCCAGAGAGTGCACTGATGGAAATTGGTGGACCCAATGCAGTTTTTTCATTCACAGAAATGCATAGCAAAACAAGTACCCATACAGCATGCTGACAAAAATTAGTAGAGCTAATGCAGTTCATATGACGAGTCTGACTGAAAGAAATATTACTGGCACCACAGGATGTCAGCTGGGGCTTTTAATTCCTAACTGGACTCATTCAGACTGGCAGCTCTGGCTGGCTGGGCTCAGTACAGGTGTTTTTCCACTTCTGGCTGCAATTTTTCCCCAAGAGGATATGGGCCAGACCTCCACCAGCCTCCCTGGGCGCAAGGTCAGTTTTGAGGGCACGTGGGGATGCAGGGGAAAACTTTTACATAGCCAAACAACATTCTGGCCTCCACTCTTGAGAAAGTTTCCACTGTCTGCCAAGCCCTTCAAACTGCCCAAACGCTTCAGAAATTACAGTATCTCATTTTGCTGCCAATTGAGAAGCTTAAAAGTCAGAAAACAGAACACACCTTTTCTGGAGAAGGGTATTTTGTCTCATTATCATCAAAGTGCAGAGTTAGACTGAGCAAAGCTTTGTGGTGTTTCACTTAGGACTCCCCACGAGGGACCTATATCCAAAGGGAGCACAGGCACACTTCTACATTTTTGTCTAGGCTGAACACCTACACTTGTACCAACTATAGAGTTCTGGCTTGTGTCTCCCACCCACAGCTCACATTTCTCTTGGATTAGTGTTCTCCCATCAGTGCTATTAATGCAGTCACATCAGGAGATCCAGTTGCTTTGTGGCCTGGAAGGCCCTTAACTATCCCCAAATTAAAGCCCTCTAGGCAATAAAATACTTGGGCCTTAAGGATTTTCTTGGAAATGCGCTCTGAATGAGCAAACAGAAAAGAAATTAGTGCTGTGTTGATCCTCCTGGCTCTAAGATCACCTTTTGCTTGGTTTACTAAGAATTAATATGCACTAATGGGAAGTTAAACCAGCTTTAAAAAGTCTTTGTCATGTGATATCTCTTAATATACCCAGTTAATATTTCCAAGGCATGTGTCTCTTCGCAAGTGGAGGCTCCAGTAAATGTCCCGAGACATTTTACATACATTAAAGACACACTTTCCTCACCATCCAGAGAAATCTGGACTTGGAATTTCATTCAAAGGAAGAAAATTAACTTCAAACCATGGGTGCCACATGCTGGTCCCATGGGCAGAAAAGGAGGGCAGGACTGGTATTTGGGCATAATCAAACCTCCCCTCCCTGGATAGGTGCTGGTTGCATGGAAAGGATCATAGTATGTACACGTGAGAAGCAAAGGCACTCTGCTGATCAGTTACATGCCCTCTTTATTATGTACTTGTTTTTCAGTCTTTTTAGTCTAACTTTGCCATAGGTTCCATGGTACTGTTCAGAAAACTAAATTAATCAATTCACATGGCCAAAGATTTCCTAAGACATTTGCTAGCAAACTTTTTCTGATTTAATAGGTGAGGGAAGAAGTCAAGAAGAACCAGCTCTCCAGCCTGGATTTATCTCACCTTGGTTTAGGTGTAGGAAATACATAGATGCCAGCCTGTCTGTGCCCATAAACAGCAGTAGTCTGAGCAAAGCAAAGCTTTCTTCTCTCTCCAGATATTAGTTCATCTCACCAAGATCTGAGTCATAGATTTGTCTCTACCTCCATTTATTATGAAAAGAGCCCATGGCAAATTCATTCCTAACTCACACATGCTAGCAAGGTGTCTGTGTTTATATGGGCAAATATATGGGATGAAGCTGTATTTGGATTTTAGCCATGAAACAGCCAGGGACAGGCCCTCCTATGTGGTCAGTCGCACTTGTCTAGTATGTAACTGTTGTTCTTGTTCTGAATAAACATCCAGCAATGATGAAAGTCCTCATCACACCAAAGTGCTGTTTTCAAAGGGAATTGCAAAGTCTCTTTCCTAACAGGGTCTCCAAACATACAGCCTTAAACTTCTGCTCGCTGAAATCAGTTACAGAACTTACAGGTGACTTTCTTCAAGGCTGCTTGAGGGCTGTAAACTGCTATGCATGGCAGAAAGCTCCTTGAACACCGGCTTGGTTCAATGATTTCTCTTCCTTGGTTCCCCCTCCCCTGAAGAGCTGCTAAGCTCAGAGTTTTTAACAAGCTGACACCTCTGAATGCACATTCCTGCTTACCTTCCCAAGGTGCTGCTCCCTATCTTTTGGTCTGGTGAAGTTAATTTATGAAATGTAAAGAAAATAGCAGACAGTGTCAAGGTCTCGAGGGCATAAATAGGTGTTAATGTCCCTGCCCAGCTTTCCCTAAAGCCCTCCCACACACTCTTGCCCATGTCCCAGGACCCCATTCCAGCTCAGTCCAGGGACATCAACACCATCCTCAGCTGGTGGCAGTCCTGTCTGCAGTCTCATCTCCGTTTGTTCCTGTCTGGACCTTTGAGTGGACCTTGGACTTTGTTGCCCTTGGAATTTGTCTCCCCATATGGAGAAAGTGCCTCTTTGATCCCAAGTTTGGGCAGTAATTGGTCATTCAAGATGTTGAGTGTTTTCTAGTTACCTACATTCTAAAAAAAAATAAAATAAAAAAATAAAATTAAACTACATTTTTCATTGATTTTGTTCTTTTGCCACTCTATCAGAAGTGACCAGAAGAAGCAGAGCATCAAGGAATCTCTATTCAGAAATCACTTTGAAGATGGATAATTCTGTCTTCTTTGAGGGAAGACAAACAGGGGCTGGGCTCCATCCTTCCCTGAAAGTTAGGAATGGGGATGACCTTATGACTGATCACATTCATGGGATCTGAATCAACTGCATTGTTTTTATTTTGTTTGATTACTTACATGTGTAGGAAGCTTAATTTCTGGGTCATGCAGGTGAATAAGGTAGAGATTGTAACATCCTCTGGGAATGGTGTGCACAATATTATCCGGGTGCTCAGTCTGGCCCTGACCTGCACTCCCAAAAGGCTACATTATTTGCAGGGACAGGAGACAACATTCAAGTCAAAGCAGGAACTGGATTCCAGAAGGTGGTGGGGACAGAGGGCTAAAATGAAATGCTCATTTCATACCCCATGTCTCTGTTTAATGAATAATATCAGGAATATGTCCCAGAACTCCTAACTGCACTGCTTAGCCTCTGGAGATACCAACACCCCCGTTTATGCTGTGACCACACTGAAATAACTCCTGCAATTTCTCACATCAGCACTAAAATATCCATCACCCCTATACCACCTGTGGTGATTGAATGCACCTTATAAACATCAAAACACTTTCCAGCATAAATCTTCAAAGGTCTGCAAGAAACTGTTTAACAGCTCCTCTCACTTTTTACCTTCTGCACTGACAGGGAAGTGGCAGTAGATGTTACTGAACTTCAGGTATTTAGTTCCACTAATGGTAGGGCACAAAACTAACTATGAGACCCTATCAAGACATGCCATTGGCTGTTTTCTAGTCAGTCCATGCACATCTCTCTGTCACCAGTGAAAAGTTAGATAAAAACGTCCTTTGGCCTCTGTCTGCCTGGAAAATCCATCTTACTTTTAAAATCAATTGGAAGTTGTATCTGGAAATCCTTGGATAAGTTAGTCTTAGGGTAGTGTTTTCCGGTGTAGAAATAAGCTGGCTAGGAAAATATTTTATTCTCCATAAGGTCATTCACTCCTATGTACAAAATATTCTTTTATGTGAACAATTGCCTCTAGAAATGTGAATCATTCATGGGTGGTGCCTACAGCTTCAGTCTTGAAAGCAATTAGAAACGTGAGAAGGTCCTGGGCTGAGATGGGGCTTGTGCATAACTGAAATGAAGCACATCAAGTGACGGTCACCGTGCCAGGCACACGTTCCTCAGGGGGCAGAAACCCAGAGCCACCAGCACCACCCCGTCACAAGTGCCCCGGAGCAGTTTGCATCCTCACAGGAGGGGCTGTGAGCAGTTCAGCCACTGAGCACCAAGTTACTTGTGGGGACCCTCGTTTGAACTAACCTGCTGTGCTGTTTGCAAAACCTGCTTCCTCCTCTTTCTCATTGCTTCATACTGCCCGTCCAGTTGAAAAAACCTGGCCTCAGTTGTAGGGACTTTTAAAAGATTTCAAAAGGTGAATAATTTGGGACTATTTGAAGCTTTTTGCAGAGTAAATTGCAAGCAATTCTTCCCACTCTGATGATGCTGTTCCAGACCAAAGACAAACTTTTGGGACTGTTGGTTTACATGTGCTGTGGACCTTCAACACTGAGGTTGGAAAAATGCACACAGGCTGGGAACAAACCAGTTCCACCAGCAAATGTGGGCTGAGTGGCATCTGGAGTGAGCTGCAAACCAGTTCACTTTCCATGGAGTGCTGACATAACACAGAATGAGGGGCAAAATCTGCCATCAACTTCCTTTGGCCACAGTCTTGAGCAGCGTGTGCTGAAGGGAAATGACACAAGCAGCTCTAAGAAGGTCTAGAAATAAGTGGCTTTCAGCTGCACCCAAATACAGAGAGAATCAGTTTGTTCTTTGCTGCTCTGTGCATGTGCAGAAATCACCAAGGAATAAAATACAATAGAGCAACAATACACCTGAGGAGCCCAAGCAGGGGTCATTGAGGTCAGGGAGACACTTCCACCATCTTCTCCAGAAATTCCCCTTGGATAAATCAAAAAAGTTCAATCTCCATCAATTTCAGTATTTAAAATATGCTCAACACCAAAGACAAGCACCCGAAACCCACAATTCCATGTTTCAGCAGGTTAATTTTGTAGATGTGCCTATACCAAGAACAAGTTTCCCCAGGAAGCTGCCCCACTACCACGGTCAGAGCATTTGGTGGGTCTATTAAAAAAAGAAAATAAATAAAATCAAACCCCGCTTTCTAGAATCAGAAACTATAAGGCAGAGAGTTCCACTTTATCACTATCTAAATATATAAATAATCCAAAATCAGAAGTGTGTGTTGGACAGCACCCTCAGGCTATCATTTTACACCCAGCTGTTATTCTCAGAGGATTCTCAGTAAATCCAGAAATAGACCCAGCCAGGAGTCGGGAACAGGCTCAGAGGAGAATGTTGCCATATGGCAGCTCCTGACTGTTGCATAAATGTATTGATTAGCCGAACCAGCTTCAGGATGCCTTTATTAAGGACAGTAGCATCAAGGGGATATGTAAAATTATCAGAAAGATGAAAGAACACCTGAACTGTCTATTCGTTTCCATTTAAGCATCTTCTTGTCCAAAGTATGACACCAATTGCTTGAGAAAATTTGTTAGTTCAGTTTAAATCTCAAGCTTAAAGAAAATTCCTAAATAAAAATCAAACATAATAATAATATTTTATTGCTATGGCAACTGAAAATAGCACATTAACAAGCCAAATGACAATATTCTTCCTCCTCTTGCATTGACATTGGCAAGGAAAGAAATTATGTTGGAGTTTTTAATATAAGTTTTCAAAAGGGAAAGATGATCGCACATTAAAACCCACCATGAAAATAGAATCCTCAAAGAGAATTTCTTTAGCTATTTAAGCAGCTAGTGAGTGGATTTTGAACTGTGTGCTTTAAGCCAGAGAGGAACCTGTTGCAAAACAAGTTCTCCCATTCAGTTGTGTGACCAAGAGAAAATACACTTTATCTATATCTTTATAGAGTCAGAGCATGGTTTGGGTTGGAAAGGAGCTTAAAGACCACCCAGTTCTGACCCCCTGCCATCAGCAGGGACAGCTTCTGCTAAACTAGGTCACTCAAAGCACCATTGCTGTCACCAACAGTCCAAGACCGGCTCAAGGGGAACAAGACTTCTTGGTCTGGGTTACAGAAGTGCTGATTTTGTCCTCTTTGGTGACAGGTGACACACTTGAAGCAGTGGGTCCCAGGAGGGGACGGCTGCAGTGGGGCAACTGAATGAGACAGGATGGAGCCAAAATATGGGGCTCTTAAAACTGTGTTCTGCAGCTCAGAATCTTGTAGGGACCTCACCATGTTCTAGCAGCAGAGCCAAGCAGAAGCCCGTCGGGATGGATCAAATGGATGTCAGCCACCAAAAACCACTTACTCAGAGAGTGAGATTTAGCAGGACTGGGATGATAAAGATGTCAGAAGGAAAGATATGTTTATTTCAAAAACAAGTCAAACATCAGGTATTAGGCTGTACATTCCCCCACCCTTCACTAACAGAACAGCCTTTCTCAAAGGGACAAAATGCCCTTTTTCTTGCTGCTGTTCCTACTGCATTTGTCTGAGCTCTGAGGAGCCTGTGAAAATCTGTATTGCACTCCCCCAGCAGTCTGAAGTTGTCTAGAGACAAAGGTAGGGCACCTGGAAGGTCCACATAAAATCCATCCTTGGCACAAGCCAAACTACAGAAAAACCTTAGCATGGTGCCTGGGAATTTCCTCACACAACTTCACAACAACAGCAAAGGGGTACATTTTTCTCCATTTTCAGTGTGCCTGGGTGGCTTATCATGATGTTTCAGACTCAGAGGCAGGACAGGGCCTGGGGTTTGGTTTTGGGATTAGCTTGTGCTGGACATTCCTCTCCATGAATAAAGAATGAATGTCCCAGCATGGGCACCAAGGAGCTCTGTGTTGAAGCTGATCCCAGGCTGTAGACGAGAGGATAAACCCAGGTTTTCAATTGCTTGGGACTGTAGTTGCTGTCTTGAACTTCTGGAAAAGCTGAAGCTGCTCACCATGACACCAAGCCAATTTCATAGCTGAGTGACCACTGAAGAAGTATAAAACAGCAAACAAACACATCCTGAAAAGTTTTCTGTATTGCGTTTTGGGTTTAAAATGTTCGCAAAGAAAGTTCTGTTAGTTTAGAAAGTTGGCCGAAATGGATACATTTTCCAGGGAAGTCAGCCAGTTTTTAAAGGAGGCCAAATCTGTTTCCACATGGAAATTGGCTCATTTTTGTAGTATAGATGAGTTTTGCATAAAATATATTAAATTCCTTCCCCCACCCACAACCATATACACTTTCATGCATCTTGATGGGAGAACTGCTATTCCACCATCACAGGGAAATGCAATTTCAAAAAGTGCAATATTATGTAATTAAAATGCCAGTCATGTCGGTATGGATGAAACAGAGGAAAGACAGGAATAAATCTGGAAAACAAAGATTATCCAATTCAGTCAGCTCTTGGAAATACTTTTTCAATCTACCTAAGCTCTTCCAGAAGCTGCACATGGGTGCAGATACTGTCAACATTCATGTTCTTTCAAAAATAATCAAAGCCTCAGAAACAGAAAATAAAGTTAGGAAAAAAATCCACAACCCATGACATAACTATTAACAACTGCATGGTATATTGCCATTAATTAGCAAAAGGCCAGTTATACAACTTGTTCAATTTCAATAGCCCTCATCCTGAGATCATTTGGACAGCAAGTTTGTCCCAAGAAGCACACCCTTCTCAAATGAGGAGCATCATGGAAAAAAGAAAGATGTTTTTTAATACATATGTACCAAAGGACCAAGATGTGCCGAAAAACACATAGCATGTACCAGTGCTTCTCTCTGAAGTGTCTGCCATTTGGAATATTATAATTTAAATACTTTTAAGTGTTTAGTCTATTTTGAATGGCTTCATTATAGGGCTGCAGGGAAATTCTCCAGAGAAACTGGGGAAAAAAGTGTTTTGGAAAGTATTTCAGGTTCAGTATGGTCAGAATGCCCCATTTTAATCTTTTCAATGAAAGAAAAAAATCACTGCATGTTGACACACAGATATGTATTCTGCAATACATGTCTATAGAATAGATAGGAAATAAATAGTAGCTTGACTCAAAAGTATATGGCTTAGAAATGATCAAAGAAGATTTCAGGTGGTCTGCATTAAATGCTAAAGGAAAAATTCTGTCCAAAAAATGTCAACATTTTGTCAATTTACATGGGATGGAAACCTAAGTTTTGCCCTCCTGTAATATTACACATCCTGGATCAATTGCATCTTTAGAAAAGGAGATCCTAATGCTTGACTGATGGACGTGAAACCTTATTCCAGATAAGCCTGGCACTACAGCAATATGTAATTGTGGCACTCATGACCATGCTGGGTATGAGGAAGAAAGCTGTGCAAACAGCTCTTCTCTCATGGAGAAAGGTCATTGCTTCATTCAGGTATTCACTAAATATAGAAAATAAAAGGAAGCTAAGAACTTTGATCTGGAAATACTTGTAGGCTTGGTGCTATGAAGGGATGAGGGAAATGTTTAAAAATGATTGAGGGAAACAGATGTTTGGCTTCCCCATCCACTGCCACTAAATCAGTCACTGGCCCAAACTAGTATTTAACACAGGTGATTTTCCACAAAGCTAATCCTGCTTTCATTCAGGGCATTCCTCTTCCAATAGAAGTCCATCTGCTTGCCTAGCTTTAGACACCAGCATAAATTCTGGCTTGTCCAAATGGGTCTTGCAAGGGGGTCTCTGCACCAAGGCTGAGAGAACCACATGCTGCTTGGTGAGAACTCACAGAGCTGCTCACAGCTTGAGCTGTCTGAGTCACCAGCTGATGAGAAACTTGACTTTTTGCTTGATTTTTTCCCCCTGTTCCTTTTAAAGGAAACTTTAAAAAACAAATAAACCCTACAGGCAAGCAAGCAAACTTTCTCATTTCATAGGCACCTCCTCTGAGCCACGGTTAAATACACCACAAAATCCATTTTCTCATGGATTTTTTTCATTTATTTCCTGCTTGCCTTCTTTTGTTTTTCCACAGGCATTAGTGTCATTTTCTCCTCCTGCACACAGGCTGTGAGCATTTAGTTCATTCTCTCTGACTTACACAGTAAAGGGCTACCAACTGTTACATGCCCCAGCAGCTGCATCCAATTCCCCTTTGCAATCAAGAAGCCACACTGAGAGAGTTTCTGCTAAAGGAAGGTGATAGCAATAGTTTTGAGTTATTAGGTTGCAGAGTAAGGGCAGAAGATGTGGAAATCAAGTCAACCTTTGCAACTCCAGCCCTAATTCAAGGCCTAAGCTCACTGAAACACCCCGTGGTCAGCCCAGGCTGAGTCCCCAGCTCACAGCTTTTCTTCTCTCACAGTTTTTCTCCACTCCCAGCTCATACTTGTCATGAAGCAGCAGACCCAGATGCTTATGGACCAGTCAATAAACACAGATAATAGCTTAAAACGCTTAACCCCATGCAACTGTCCAGACAATTATCTACTTAATGTATTTACATCATTCTTATTATGTCTCATCAGCACCCATGCATTAATGGACTTTATCATCTGCAAGTGCCTACCACAGCAGGACAAAAAATCATGTCAACGTTTGTTCCTATTTTTCTTATGCCAGGGTTCTTCTGATGATCAAAATAGTTTTTTATCTTGAAAATGCTACAAAAATCATACTGTCAACAAAAGCAAGTTTGTACTGGAAAGCTTACAAGTTCAACAAAAGTAATGCTGCCGCTTAACAAAACTGTGATTGCAAAAGAACTCAAAACATTTATACTGCCATGAGTGTAATATAAGGATATTTAGCCTTTGCTCAACCTTCTGCAGACAAAATGGTGTTTCACCCTGTCTATTATAACAACATTTAGATTGCAGAATCTAATAGAGTACTAGCAGCAAAACTGCATTGTAAATGCTAAAGTTGCATTATAACACTGCAGCTTTACAAATAGATAAATGATTTCATAGAAACAGCCTTTTTAACGTTCTTATCATCAAAAATTGTTTGTAAGACATAACGTGTTCAATGCCAGCATATAGGGTAACTTTGTTTATGGCATGTATTTTAGTTCCCCATTACATCTTAGGAACAACAGGTAATAACATGTCCGTATCTTACAGGAAATAAACCAATGATAAAATCATTTTCATTTCATAGTTTTGGATTAACCAGAGTCTGTGAAGCAAGGTATGGCAATTCTTGTAATTTGGGGACCAGTACAGATTTCTGCACAAGCTTCTGAAAGCTGAGTCTATCAAAGCTTAGTCAGGATGAATCTTGACCCATGGGAGGATGTTTTGCTTCCCTCCAATTCTGAGAGTATTTTGGGCAAGTACTTGGTAGATACCTAAGTGTACCCAGACACAAGAAAACACACTTGGTTCGGGGTACCACAATTTTCACACCCCCAATGAAAAAATACCACACAGATCAATAAAATACCTATCTTCTGAAATAAATTGCTAAATAAAAATCAACATTGTGATTCATAACTTGAATCCACACATGTGTTTAGCTTTAGGCTTCTTTTGGGAAACTCTGTTATGTGTTCGCCCACAAAATCAACTCTCATTTTTTCCTCTACCCTTAATACATTTTACCCACAAAGGGTGATACGTGCTGTTCTGTTCACGGCCTCATGGACTGGAATTGGAGGTGAAAGTTGTTTTGGGCTAAAGGAGTATACGGCTGATGTATTGCTTCCATTTATTATTTGATCTCATTCTATTGTGTGCTTCCTTATGGCATACTCAATAGGTCTGTAATCATGGGGAACAAGATAGAAAGGGTAGGGCAAGGATTGTATTTCCTGCCTTGGCTGGTGAATAATTTTTATTAGAGCTTATTTTGAAACACAACTTTGAGATAAGAATCCAGCATGAAGGATTAGAGATACAATGTTCTGGGCTGAAACCTACAGTTATTTATTTTAGCTTTATGTAAGCAAGATGAAGAGTTAATACACTGTCCACTTTTTAATAGCTGAAATTAAGTTTTTGTTTAAAAAAAATGGGAAATGATACAGTGCTGTTTAAAAAAATTGTTTTTCCAGCTCCTCTGGTACAACAATTGTTTGATATAAACTTTCATGACACTGTGAGCTTCCTCTCTGCTAATAGCCCAAATGTTCTTTTTACAGCAGGAGGAAAGTGCTTGTGTCCAGGGATAGATCA
This sequence comes from Tichodroma muraria, assembly GCA_013390105.1. NCBI lineage: Eukaryota > Metazoa > Chordata > Aves > Passeriformes > Sittidae > Tichodroma > Tichodroma muraria. The sequence goes on from WAAG01001412.1 coordinate 42,579, forward strand.
CACCAGCTGCCCCCAAAGAAGAAGCCCCACGGTGGTGCCAAGGCAGGGCTTGGCAAGAACACCAAGCTGTGTGGGAGTTGGTACTTACTGAGGATGGAGGGAGGGATGTGTGCATTCAGGGGAGGGGAGGGGAGTGTCCTTTTTTAAAGGAAAAGCCTTGTATAGTGTGGCTTGTGAAGTAAAAGAGGACATGAAGTAGAAAGTTAAATGCAGCTGTTTGCTTATAAAGGGGAACAGGCAGTGTTGTGCTTTCCCCAAAGCCCTGAGTGCTGCAGGGAAGGTGGAGGAGTTTGCACCAAAGCAGATGATATGTGGGTAGAGGTTTCATCCATCTGAGGACATGGAGAAGGGGTGACTGGCAGCTGAGAGCATGGCAGGTGCCAGGGACAGAGTTGGGAAGAGGCTGAGGGACCAGCATCCCTGCTCCACTCCCAAGAAACATCACTCCCCTTATGGAGGTGGACGCCCTGAGATGTGGATATCCCACCTCTGGCCTTGGGGCTAGGCAAGGCAGAGGGCAACATCCTCTGGCAGCAGGTTCCCAGAGATCAGAGGGACAGAGCCATGCTTTGATCAATGTGTCTCTGATGACTTTTGGGAATTAAGGCTGAGGAAGTGAAAGAAAACTTGCAGTGCAGCCACATGGCTCTTGGAATAATGAAAACCACTTGAGAAGCTGCAGGTTAGGACAGGTCTGGTCAGAAGTTTTCAGAGAAATCTTCAACTCCTTCTTGATGTAGCTTGTTGGAGATCTTGCCAGGTTTTTACTCATAAGAAAGAGTTGAAAGATCCCCCCAAAAAAGCCTTGCCTAGGAAGGCAGGTTGCATGAACTCAGGTCATCCAACATCTTCCCACCTTCAGCTGTCTGGTGGGGGTTGTCCATGCCTGACTCACAACTGGGCCCTTTACACACACAACACTCACTACCTGTGAGCAAGAAAACCTCATCATGGACCCTGACCCAAATAGACTCTGGGACTCTTCAAACCCTTTGATCCAGGAGTGCAAGTGCAGATGGAAATGTACATCCCTTACCATGGGCCTCCACAAGCAGGCTCCTCCTGTCTCTGCAGTCAAGGGGACACTGGCCAGGGCCAGCAAGGTCCCTTTCCACACCTCAGATGTCTCCTACCAACCCTGCAACAAGTCCAAGGTCCACAGCCCTGAGCTCTTTCGGAAGTCAGTCCCTCTGGCTGGGGTATGCAGAGCCCCTCTTTGGCCTGGCCACACGCCCTGTGTGTCCCCAAGGGTGGGGGCAGGCACACGAGCAGTTATCATGCTCAGCAAATGCCCTGCAACACCCCGACTTGCATCACTTAACCACTCCCTGGGCTTCTCCCTGCAGGATTATCCAAAGCCCCAGACATCTGATATCTGTACGCTTTGTCTCAGACCTTTTTGGGCCCTCAGTTGGTCTTTCCAAGCAGATGGGATGGTGTAGATATTGCAACAATAAAATTGAGGAAAGTGGTGAAGCTCTTCTGCATCAGATGTGCAGCAGTTAATTTGGGATGGCAAGAAGCCCACAGTGGCCAGTTCCTGTGTCCTGTCCAAAAGGTGATGACATTCCCTGATTGAAAACATGATTCTATGCACCTCACAGACAATTGTAGTCACAGGCTAAATTGTATAAATCTACTTTCACAAAAGATAAAATCTTCCCTTGTATTTTTTTCCATTGCTCAATTAACTATTGTTTTGCTCAGCATGTTTTAATCATAAGTAAGTTCATTAATAGATGTGCTCTTTGGATTCATGGGGGACTCTGTGATATAATACCATTAATCTTTCTGAATAACATCATTAATATCCTTTACCCCTTAAAGGCACCCACTCTGTCCGCCAGGCAATTATAAAATTTTGTTCCATGGTAATGAATGAGCTCATCCAGCTAAAATGACTACAATGCATGTCTGCATAATATTGCTGTTAGTTGAATTCTATTTATCCTACTGGTCAGACACTATTAGAACTTGTTTGTGAACATGCTGGATCTTTTGCTCTAAAGCCACCAGCTCAGCTGGCTGGTCCCCACCCAGATCTCAGGAGACCTGTCCGATAGAAGGGTCATGAAAGAAGAAGCAGATCTAGAAATCCCTAAGATGGAAGCTTTTTGACAATTCTCTTCAAAATAATCTAGCAGTTGTTTGCCCATGTAGAGGTGTATCCTGTTAGAGAGACTCCCGTGAATTCAGCAGGCTTGGAAATCTTGTTAAGCTTACCTGGCATTTCATCCAGACTTACTAAAACAGAATTCCCAGTTTTCTGCCCAGAGCAGTATCTCCACACAATAAGAGGCTGGGCCATGTCTATTAAAGATTTCCAGCACCAGACATGTTTGAAAATATTCCATTTTCTGTCCAGACACTTACATCTTCCCATCTTGGAGTCAAGATTCAAAGTTCTAAAAAATTTGGGTTTGCATTTTATTCATCCTACTTCCTTGTTAGAAAAACAGACACACTGCTCTTCCCTCTTTTATACAACAAGCTGAGAACTATAGATAAAAATTCCTATACAGAGGTGAGATATCTGAATTTTTTCATGACTGTACTGGGTAGCTACTGTGTGCTCCGAGCAGAGAAGCAGAGTTTTGTGAGCTTACTGTGTTTATTCTGTCCATATTTGGATGGGAAGAGGCATAGGCAGTAGATGAAAGTAGTTCATATAATAAAACTGGGTTTGGATGAAACTCAGAAGTATATTGCTGCTTCGTTTTAGCACTCCTGAAATAGTAAGACCTTGTCAAATTCAGTCCCAGAGGAGAAGACCAGGCAGATTTCAGCTTCAACATGTGCCACATAGTTGCACTTTGCCATATTTGCTCACATTATGGCATATATGTGTGGAAGAAGAAGGGAAAAATTTCCCCATTTCTAAGCTGTAAAATGTCTTTCAACACCTCTCTTCTTTACTGCAATAGCAATTTGTCATTACTGGTCACAGAGAGAGACTATTGCACGACTACAGCCACTCCATCTGCAAACACAGCCATCCAAAATGTGGATCCAGCTTAAGTTTAAGCAGGGGGAATTAAAGTTTTTTTCTTAAATTCCAACTTTCCTAAATTCCAACTTGTATCTCAAAAACACCCCAAAGAAACCCAACTCTTCTTACTCCCTATTTAATTTCCAGCTATGCACAAATTCCTGAATATTGGATCACAGGCTTTTGACCAGGGGTTTCACAGGTGCTCCCACAGGCGTGACACACTTTTGAGGCTGCAAGTTACATGAAAGGAGGGGGAAGAGAGGCATTTCACGGACAAGGAACTTTGTTGAACCTTGAGCACAAGGAGGAGTGATCAGATGCCACCCACTACTGAAGGACAGTGTCCAAGGCCAGGTTGGATGGGGCTCTGGGGAACCTGGTCTAGTAGGAGGTGTCCCTGCCCAAGTCAGTCCAGTGGTGGAACTAGATGATCTTTAAGGTCCTTTTCAACCCAAACCACTCCAGGATTCTGTGATTCTGTTTTCAGCTTTGTAGTCAGATTTATCTGATGGGGAAGTACAGAGAGGATGGCAAAGCTGCTCTCAGATATGACAATGTTTAAAGTTACCTGGAGTCTGAGATCAGGGAGGCATTGATCAGAAACATCCTTTTGTTCATTCCTGGCTCATTCCAGTAGCAGCAGAGGACACAACCACCCTAGCACACAGAGATGCTGCTTTTCCTGAAGGCCAGAATCTTGATTCTAGCAGCAAGGGCACCCTTGGGAGCAGAGTGTCCCCCCCAGCCCCTGCAATGTTAGAGCCAGTAACATCTTTAGGTGTTTCTTCTGCCCAGTATAACTATTTGGGGTGAAGGGATGCAGCCATCTCACTGAGACCAGCCCAGCACATGAAACCAGGGTATCCTACTAACCAAAGCTGAACATGCAGAGACCTGGGTGCTCCTCCTTGCTGTGCCTCAGCATTCTTTCTGACATCAGGAAAACCTCAGTGCCAGAAATGCTCTCTCTATAAGTGGGAATAATTCCTATCTCCCACACCTGGACTGTCCAGGCTAGACAGCCCTTTGGACAGGGATCTCATTGGGCTGCAGCTTTTCAGACAAAAGTGCACAGTGGGAGTCCTGATCCCAGCCGGGGTCTCCAGGCACAACAGTGCAGGCTGAGGAGCAGGGCTGCTGCCTGCCCTGCCTCCTCTCCAGCTCACCCCCTGCACATCAGGGCTCCAACCTCTCTGTGAGCAATATCTGCAGAGCAGCCACTGCCACAGATGTTGCTGACCCCACAAAAGGAGGGTAAGACAGGTTCTCATCATATCTCCTGGTTCCCATAGGGGCATGCAAGTTTAGAAATATTGGATAAATAATTCCTCAGCTGCATCTGAGGCACAGGCCAGAGCAAACTCTCTGCTGACTGCAGACCTGTTGCAGAGGAAGCTGCCTCATGGCTCTCAAACAACATGTCTGGTTTAAACCTACTTTCAGTGCCTTCATCCAAATATTCCTGCCAAAGTTCATATCTCTGAATATCCCACTCCTCTGCTTGCTCCTGCCTCCTGCTCCCTCTCCCTCCATCTTCCTTCCCATAGGCGTGGGAACAGACTTCATCACTTGAGAAAAATGCCCTGCTCATACCCCCCGCTGTTGCTTGAAGCAGACAAAAAAAATTAAAGTCTTTTGAGCAGAGAATCCTTGTCAGGACGAGAAATAATACTGACCTCAGTGAGGATGGCACGTATAGCCAGAGAGGTGGCTCAGGCTGTGTGTGCTGCAACCAGCTGTCTGTGTGACTACAATACGGTGTGGAGGATATGGAATATAATTTCCCTCTCCATTTACATTTAATACAATGGCTTTGGACCACACATTATTAAAATAAACAACATGAAGTCTCAGCACTTGGCTTTCACTAATGGCTTGTTACTCTTCTAACACTGTCGCTTCAGTGAAGAGTGACACTGTGATTTGTGTCTCTCCCAAAGACTCCCCTTGCCTTCTTCCCTTCCCTGTCTGAAATCTCCTACTTTTTAAAAATAACACCTCTGTATAACAGTGGGAGGACAAGACTCACATGGGTGGTCTCTTATAATGAAGATAGAGTATCTGGGAACAATATTTTAATGTGTTTTTCTTCTAATTGAGCTTTTCCAGCCTTTGGGATAATTATTTCTACCAATTAGCCCAGTGGTATTGTTAGCTGGAGGCAACCAGTCCTTCTTCAGGCCTCTGACAGAGGTTTACAGTGTGCACAATGGTGCACAGTCCAGTTTATGAGAAAAAAATTGCCCCTCTGCTCCCAAAAGTATGGGAAACGACTCCATTGTAAGACAAACATTTCCCATGGAAATTGTCCTGAGAAGCTTCAGAAGGGTCCACGTTTCAGATAAAAGCAAGTGGGTGGAGATTGTGAACTACAGCTCAAGAAAGAGGGGATTATCACTGAAAAGGGGAGTGGCACAGGAGAGGGGACGCAGGGGACAGCTTTGGCCCTTGCACCCTGCAGCGTCCCAGAGGAGGTGTTAAACCCACCACTCTGGGAGCAAGCCTACCCCCAACAATGGAAGAGCAGGACAAGATTTAACAACACTAAATTAACTAGGAGTGGATTTTAAGCCCTTCTTTGCAAACATAAGAGCTAGACACTTGTTTTTCCTAATAAATGGGAGCTGAAAGATGATGCAGTCAGGTAAGTGCCAGAGCAGCCTTGGGCACAAGCCTGGAATGGCTTTGTTTTACCTCAGCCCTGAGCAGAACACATTTTACAGTCTGAAGGATGCTGTTAATGCTGAGGAGAGAGGCCTGGCAAGAACTCAGTGGAAAATATATAATTGTTATAAAAGTAAAGACTAGTGAGGAGTAATGTACAATCTGGTAGAAAATAGGCACAATATTGGATAATTTCAAGCCACATCTTACAGGACCAAAAATATTTCTTTGGGCGAAAGTCAGTTAGTGAAAGCAGCAAAATTTTTCAAGTCAAAGACGAATGAGGCCTTTACATAGCCTGAAATGCAAATGACCTGGTGATGATGGACATATAAATATGAATTCTTACCTAGACTTAAAACAAATACTCTCCCCAAATTTTTAAAGAATGTAGAGGAAGGAATGCTCCTCTGTAGAAATATTTTAGTAGAATCCTTTTCATTAGAAAATGAAAAAAGGAAAGGCAGACATTTGTGGAAGCAGAAGAGCATCAAGAGAGATGTCCCCAAATTCAGGATTTTGAAGAGAAACCCTTTAAAATGGCTCATTTTATGAACTCTTACATGTGTGTTTGTCCCTATCTTCCTCACCTTCCTTCCCTGCCAGTAAATTCGTTGTATACTGGGAGAGTCTCTGAACTACTGTTGACAATTTCAGTGCTTTAACAATGAAGCAAAGAATTGATTACTAAGATAAAAGTCCCAAACATCCTTTTCAGCATGTGCTAGATGTCCTGGTAGTAAGTCCTCTACACAACAAATATCTCCATACAGAGTCAAGAAGACTGAAACTTCAACAGAGTCACTACATGATGACCAGGGAGGTGTGGCACGGAGGTTTGGACTGATTTCCCTGAGGATTACTGAGCCAATTAATAAGAATATCAAAAATACAACTAATTCACATCCATTGCCCATGCCATTCTTCTTTATTCATTAAACATTTTATAATATGTATAAATGGGTATATTTAAGGAGTGTGCATCTATTTGACATCATTTTTCCTTGGAAGTAATGGCACCAGTTTTTCCAAGGACTAAGAGCCCTATGAGTAGAAATCAGGTAATCCATTTGCCTAGACCATTCCCAATGCTGTCTGCCTGAGCTGTTCTGCCAAATTTGCAGTCATAGAGACTCTACAAAACCTTTTGTTAATCTTAATTTCGTCTGAAATGTGAGAAAATAAGGGTGAGTGTCTTAAAAGCAGAACTGGATGAAAAGGAGGTTTCCTAACTTAAAAAAAAATATTGTTTGATCTTCCCTTCATATTGTCAGGTATTCTTTACATTTCAGACCAACATTCTCTAGTGTTTGGGTCCCAGTTCTAACCACTTCAGGCCAGTCTGTCCTGGCTTTTTCAAAAGGTAAGCAAACTGTATTATAGTTTCAGGTAGGAAAGGGTTTTTTACTCAGGTCTCAGCATAATAAATTTCCTGTGTCTGTTCTAGCACAGTCTTAGTAACCTTAAAAGATGGGGGGGAAAAAAAAAAAAATAAAATCCCAACTACAAAATTGTGAAGGAATTTCTTTAAAAAAGAGGTCTGTCTCAGATTATAAGGAAGTCCCACTGTGGTTTTCCACAAACTGCTACAGAAAGGCTTAAAATAGTGGATCGGGCAGTAGTCAACAGGGACACCCTGGATCAGACCTAAAGCACATCCATGCAAGACATTTTTTAGCGTGTGAGCCAGCATCAGATGCTTCAGAGAAAATTCATGCAGCTGTGGGATAATCTGTCTGCCAGGACAATTTCATCCTAAATCTTTATACTGAAACGCTTAAACCCTGAAGAATGAGGTTTGATAATATTTCCAAGCCTCTAGTTTTGTTAGCTTTGGAGTTATAGTTCACTCGCACTTGCTATCAATATAAAATGTCCAATTCCTTCTTGAACCTTGCTAAATCCTTAGCTTCAAAGAGGCTCAGCTTCAACAGTCTACCTAGACTTTGTCAAAAAGGTAAGGATAAAGAAAACACTTTGTAAGTGCCTTAGGTATCAGAACCAGCTCCAAGAGAATATAACATTGAAGAAGACAAAGAAGTATAACTTCAAAAGGTCAGAGAGCAAACATCTGAAACAGTTGAAGAAAAACCATCTCTGTCTTCAGGTTTAAGATAACTGGCAGAAGAAGAAAATAATTTTGAAGGATACCTGGTTCTCCCATGCAAAATGAGGTTTTCACTGGTAAATATGCTAACCTGAAACTCTTTAATATCACATTTTCAACAGATGTTGGCTACATTTGCAAATAGTAACTCCAGGAAATGGTTGAGGTGGATGCAAAGGTACTTGGAAATACTTTATAAAGCACTGTAGCTTTCCTGCAGGCAGTGGAACTCTGCCAGTTGCACAAGATGAAGATCTGGCCTACTCATTAAAGGTTTCAGATCTTCAAGGAAAGAGGTAGGCATGTGTTCAGAGTTGAGCTCCCTGACCTAAAAACCCAAAGAGAGTAGCAGAATGGAGCAGCACATCTGAAAATCCCCTGGATAACTGTAGGTCATAGCTCAGAGAGGCACTGACAATCACACCTCTCACTGGTTCTTTCAAAGAAGAAATTGCTCATATTTCTAGAGGGTGTACTGGAAAAGGGATCTTAATTTTGCATGCCTTTTTGGGAGGCAGGGAAGGGCACTGCTAATAAGATATGGGAGCCCTGCTTCTGCTGAAGTTGTGAAATGGGCCCTGAATGTCTGTATAAAGCAGAAGCTGGTCTAAGGTAGTGAAAATCAGGGCATTAACTTTAGATTAAAATAGATGCAATCACGCATCTCTCATTCTACACAGATATTTCTGGGAAAAACTTCAGAATAATACTACAAGAGATCACCTCAGGTGAGGGCAATGCCCCACCTAGTCCTGTCAGTGCCTGAGAGAAAGTAAAGACAACATATTTAGGTCAAGTATTTCCATGATGTACCCCCCAAAAGTGCAGTCATCCAGGGATTTACCAAGCTGGAAGAACATTGTATTTAATAACTGTTCTCTTCCTCCTTGAAAATGCCTTTTTGAACTCATTTATAATTTTGGCCTCCACATCATCCCTAGCAATGATTTTCACAATTCCACTGGGTGAAAAATTAGAGCTTTGGTAGAACTTATTTTTAAACCTGATAATTTGACTGGGTGCCCTTGACTTTTTGGGTTGTATTCACCTTCTCCACCCTGCTGAGGATTTTGTGTGTCTTCATTGCCTTCAGCCACCTCACTTCCAAGCTGAAGGCTCACAGCCCACGCATTAAAGTTGTTCCATTCTTCTCTGTCCTTTTTGCTTTTCTTGGTGCCAATTCTCCTACATCTTTCTGAACATGAGGATGATTGGGATTACACTTTATATCCAAAACAGTAAAGGACCCACTAGTGTGTATTTATTCTCTCTTTTCCCCAGAAAAGTGCATTTTAAAGGAAGATAATACAAGATTTGCCAAGATCTCTGAAAAGCCTCATTGATTTTATTGTTTCTTCTCATAGTAAACCGATTTTGCAGGACTATTTCCTTAGATCCTATAGACTTGGCTCTTTTTCCAATAAACTTCAAAGCTAAGCTCTCACTTACTTTAGCAGGCCCTTTGCTTCAGCACTTGAGTTGCATAATTGTTAATCCAAAACATCCTGCCTCAGTGGTGCCAAGCACTTTAAAATTAAAATACACCAAAACTTGGAAAGTTATACGAGTCACCCCAAAAATAGCCATGCTGCCATTTTCCAGAAGATACGATTTAGTGTTGCAGTGACTGCTTGGTGTGTCTGGATAATCCCTTGCTCTGGGAGGTGTGAACACTCTCATCTTGGGCTCTGCAGCAAGTGCCAGAGCTGACTGCAACACGAGCTCCAGCTCCCAGGAAGTCAGCATTCTGGAGTCATTGCTGGGGCAGGGTTAGCCAGGAAAGTTATTGCAGAGGCACAGATTTCACAACATTTCTTCACTCACCACAGCTGAAGATCACTTTTACTGATTCAGTTCATTCAGAGCCCACGCTGTTTATCCTTGTGTTGTTGCTTTTGGTTTCAGGGTGTGAAGTGTCACACTCTGTGTGTGACCCATGGCCTTGTGCTGATCCGCCTGCCTTCCTCCCTGCCTGCATCCTCCTGGGAGTAACGTGGGTTGCTCTGGACAGACTAATTTGTTGTTTTGGGAGGCACTGAGGAAGGACAAGCCTCCCCAGGAGATGTCCTGAAAGTATGGACAAAGCAATGTCCTATGCCAAAGACCTTACAGCTGGTGTAGAGTGGTGAAAACAATTCACACAACAAAAGCTTTGAAGTACCAACAGTTTCCACATGGTAGAAAAGATGGACTACATTTGTCCTGGTTCTTACGTGCCCAGTCCTAGGGACCATGGGGTGAATTCTGGGAGATACTTAGAAGAACCTCACTGTTCAGAGTAATAATTAAGAATGAATGACTGGATCTTTACCACCATCAAGTAGAGTTGCCATGTCCAACACACTTGGCAAAAGGCAACCTTCAATTCATGCAGGATCAGACCTGTTTAATCCATTAATCTTCATAACATGTTGAAGCAGCTGGGTTTTATCATCTTTATTTTGCAGAAGGGAAGGGCTCAGGCAGAAAAGTAGGGTGACCCGTCTTTTGCCAGAGAGGTTTTCTCATTTTGTTCCTCTTAGTGGTGCTAAAAATCCCACCTTTTCTAGAGTAAAGGACTTAACTGGAAGTCAATTAAAGAAGGGTTGTCTTTGGATCAGTCCAGGTTCAGAAAAGAAGGATTTGAACTACAGGTTGCCCTGGAATGACTCTCGCTGCACATCTCACATGACAGTCTGTTCTCACGCTCACACCCTTGTTTCATGTCTTTCAGGCAGATCCAACTCTCTCCAAATAACTCCTGGATTAAAAGTGCAGGCTCATGTTCATCCAGTTCTCAACACCTCCTGTTTCTTCTGCAGGAGGAATGAAGCTCAGTAAACTTCATAACATGCTGAGCTCAATAACCTGAGTAACAACTCAGCATTACCCAAAAATAGGCCAGGTGTGAAGAGAACTAGAATTCCCTGAAGCTAAACTGCATGTTCATGCAATGGAACACCTTTCTTTATCATATCCAGTGCTGCAGGGGCTTTTTTTTTTTTTTTTTAAAGAGAACTTTAGTTTTCAGAAAGAGATAGATCAAGATCAATAACAGCATTAAGCATGGATCATGGTAACAAGGAACTGGTGGAAGTTTATGGCCACTCAATCCACTTAACTCTGCCAAAGCAATAAACCACCACCAGGGTTATAAATTGTTGAGCTGAGTCTGCAGTTTTAAAATGTTATCCAAAATCAATTGCCTCCCCCCCATTAGACCATTAGTTGTCAACAACTTCGTTAAAGGATAAGCCAGTGGTTCACATCTGCTTGGGAGCAGAGTCAGGCTTGAGCTGTTCGTTTCCCTGGCTACTGGAGCTGAATCCACGTCTATTATCATTAACGTGAATGTGGGTAGGAAAGCAAAAAACTATGCTGGAAATGAAATCAGGCTCTCCTCCCACTGCCCGAAGCACATAAATCTTCTAAGTTAATCGTGCCACAGAATAAGTCTGACTGACTGCAGCAGGGGTCAGGGATGCACCAGGAATGTGGGGTCAAGCCCCATGTACCACTGACCCTTCAGAGGAGGTGTGTGTGTCACTGCAGCCC
>WAAG01001412.1:53882-75822 GCA_013390105.1 Tichodroma muraria
CCCCTCCAAAGCCATTAGTATCTATCTCCACACAGCTCTGACGGCCCCTGCAGACCCTCTGCTTTGCTCCGTTGCTATGTGAGCAGCTGTGGGAGGAGCTGGGCTCTTCAGAAGGCCCAGAAGTATGGGAAACTCAGCTGGGGTCAGTGGTCACAGGTCATCAGTGGGGAGATGGCTCCTATCTGAGGTCAGCTCCATCCTTTCTCTCCATGGGACAGAGACATTCCATGCAAGGGGGAAGATGAACCTGTGAAATGTGGCCTAGGACAAGAGGAAGAGAATAGCTAGGGTACACCAACCCTGGGGCAGGGGGTCACTACAAAATGTGGCTCACACCAGACACTGCCTGGTGTCCTGGGCACGTCCCTGGCGTGCCAATGTGCTGCCTTGTCTGGGTACAGCTCGGCACTGCACTTGCAAGTGGTGGGGGGGGATTGTCTGCTGCAGTGAGGTTGGACACAGCAACACTCTGATATAAACCCACTTCACCTTCTTTCTTCCACTGGGATCACCAGGAGTCAGAATCTTAGCACAGACCACACTTCAAACATTAAAACTAACAAATAAAAACAACCAGCAAGGCTGACAGAACTTGTTTCCTTCTCAGACCAATTTTATGCTGTTGACTCTCCGGGGACATCAGCAACGTTATCTCCTGGATCTGCAACAGAAACTGCAACTGCAATCAAGCATTTTGCACTCACTGTTTCATCATTTCACAGCACTGTTGCTCCAGACAAGAGGCCGCTGATTTGCACTCCTGTAGCTGAGCAAAAGGTGATAGATGGCCAGCTTGCTGTTTGCAGAAGCACCAAGAGCCCAGCTATGTGATTCACACAGCAGTGGTACACCTGAGCAGCAAGAAATTAGGCTGGGAACAGAAAGAAAACTTATTTAAAGCTGTTCTCAACTATACTTTTCCTAAATTAGTTTCTTTTGACTCCTGGTAGCTTTTCCACTGATGTCCAAGCAGATGACTCCGGCACTCTGGATTCACCTTTTCTGTCAAGGGTATCATGAAGGCAGATAATCCATAAAGAAACTTAGGAAGAGCTGAATTTGATGACTAGAACACAATGTCACAAATATTTTTACATGGTTTTTAGCACTATTCTCTACATTTTTGAGACAGGACAAAGTACATCAGTGTCATAGCAGAGCCACCTTATCCAGACATGGGAAAGCAGGGACCAGCCGACCTCACACAGAGATGGGAAAGTACAGACCAGGAGATCTCCAAACAGCTTTTTTCCTTGCTCTCACTACCATGTTACACATATAAAATACAAGTGGGCATAAAACCTTCACATTAACATCATTCAAAGCCCAGCTCTACCCTCACACTGCTCTTTCCTTTGGAGCACATCCCATCCTCCTGTGTGCAGTTATTTATATTTCTTCATGCTGTCCTTTCCAGCAGGCTGTTCTACTTAACACCCCCCCAGCAGAGCATTCCCAGCAGGACCTCTCTGCAGCAACCTGCTTTTAACCTACCATCATAATGACCATAATTTACTGCCATTGTATTTCTACCCCCCTCCTCAATGTTAAATATTAACCTTGGGCCTACTATTGACTGCAGAAGGCACCTGCTGCAATCATATGGGAAATACTGGGCATTATTTGGCTCTTCAGGAGATGGAGGCATACAGAGGTCCATGCTGTGTTGTTTAGGGGAAGAGCAGAAAATGTCTGTGCATAGCCAGTTTTAAAATCAGCCTTTAAATTGAGCTTTCATAACTTCTGCTTCCAAAGGCTGGTTCAGTAAAGCACTAAATCATTTCCACAGCTGTAAGATTTAGAAAGCACAGAAGTTTCCTTCATGATCAACCTTGTTAGCTTGAAGGACCTTTCTTTCAGAGTCCTCATTGTGTGGCAAGAAGAAAGAAAAAATGAGTTCTTGGAAGTAAAAACGTTCCTTCTGTTCAGGTTTGAATAAAGAAAGGGTCACTGCCCCTGAAGGCTTGCCTCTCTCTTTTCTTTTTCTTAGACCACATAAATAGAAGAGTAACACCAGCCCATAAGCTGAATACATCAGGTTCTGATCATACACCAAAGCTTTTGCAACACATGAAACTCATATTTGCTGTCACGTGCAGAAGGTGTCACATACACGTTAATGCTACACGGGGTTGAATGGGCAGATTCTTGTCGTTCTGTGGTGTGTATCTCCCGTTGCATAAACCCCAAACAACACTTGGCCCTTGGAAGGAAAATCTGAGAATGTTTTGAACTTTTTTTAACCTGCAAATTGAAGGCTGGTGGTAGGATTTGTAGGTACCAATGGAAGAAGTACTAGCAAGTGGGAATCCTGTAAAACATCTCCTTTTCCTTTGTCTTCAAATCCCCGACAAGCCTCCCTCTCTCCGCTTTTATCTCACCCAAACTTACCAGCAAAATCCCTCCCACCAAGTCATCCATGACTTCCAGCTTTCTTTTACTTTTTTGGTGCTTTGAAACACCTACCCTGCATAAAAGCAAGGCAAATCTAATTGGCTCATCCTCCTCTTCTTCCCTGTACAGCTCACAGTGGCAGACGTGGAGGCATCCCGCAACATCCTTCATATGAGTGCATCCAGCAACTTGCGTGTGGACACTCCCATCCCTATTAATTGCACTTGGGGACATTTAAATATCCTGTGATGGTCCTGTTAGCAAACCCAGACAGTTTATGGTCAGAGCAGACGAAATCTCATTCCTCTCCCCTGTAATACAGGATGCAAATTATTCCACTTTTTTGGGGATGGAAGGAATATTAAATATTATTCCCTGCCATGGGCAGGAACACCTTTCACTGCACCAAGTTGTTTAAAGCCCCACCCAACCTGACCCTGAACATCTTCAGGGATGGAGCATCCAAAACTTCTCTGGGTAGCCTGTGCCTCACCACTCTCACAGTAAAGAATTTCTTCCCAACAGCTAAACTAAATCTGTATCTACCATCTTTCAATTTAAAGCCATTTCCCCTTGTCCTGTCTACACACACCCTTGTAAAGTCCTTCAATTCTCCTGTGGCCCTTTTATGAACTGGCAGGCTGCTCTAAGGTTTCCCTGAAGCATTCTTTTTTCTCTTCTCTTCTCTTCTCTTCTCTTCTCTTCTCTTCTCTTCTCTTCTCTTCTCTTCTCTTCTCTTCTCTTCTCTTCTCTTCTCTTCTCTTCTCTTCTCTTCTCTTCTCTTCTCTTCTCTTCTCTTCTCTTCTCTTCTCTTCTCTTCTCTTCTCTTCTCTTCTCTTCTCTTCTCTTCTCTTCAACTCCAACTCCTTCAGCCTATTTTCACTGGAGAGGTGCTACAGCCCTCTGAGCATTCTCGTGGCCTCTTCTGGACTCACTTCAGCAGGTCCATGTCTTTCTTATGCTGGGGACCCCAGAGATGGATGCAGCTCTGCAGCTGGGGTTTCACCAGAGAAGAGGAGCAGAATCCCCTCCCTCATCTGGTCTCTTTTCTTTGTACCCTCTGGTGAATGTATTCAGTTTAATGACAATGTCCCTTGTCTGTTCTTTTTCTCTTCTGTCTCGTGTCTTGCCAGCTTTATATCACTGTGAAGCATTTGGGGGTTTTTGTTGGAGAAAATGAAGCAAAAAGCATTAAATATGTTTGCATTCTCTAGGTCATCTGTACCACTCCTGTTCCTCATTAGGTAATGGGTTTATGCCTGCTGCTGTCTTTCTCTTACTTTACTGTATTTATAGCACCTTTCTCCTTGTATCCTCACACTCCACACTGGTTGTAATTCATTTAGCATGGAAACCTTTGTGCCCTACATGCTTATTTTATTCCTTGATCTCATCCTCAGTAATGTGACCTCATTCTCCTTTTTAAAATGATTCTTCTGGGACTCTCCTATCCTTACCCTACCCTCTGGCTATCCACAGTGGGTAGAGGTGGATCTTCTACTGTGAGCAGTGTCCCCTGGCTCAGATGCTTGCTGCCCTGGCCCTGCTGAGAAAGTCTTGTCAAGATGTGGGATCTCACTCAAAAAGCAAGGCTTTATCCAGCACACAGCACTTAAGTTGTTCCAAATCCTTCCAGCACCCACAGGAAGGGGATGTGCCCCATACAGAGGATGAGGGCAGTGATTGTCCCCTGCACTCAGTACCGGTGAGGTCACATCTTTATCCTAGATTCAGTTTTGAGCCCCTAACAACAAAAAGGTATTGAGGTGCTGGTGTAAGTCCAGAAAAGGGAAATGAAGCTGGAGAATGGTCTGGAGCACAAAACTTACAAGAAGGGGCTGAGGGAACTGGAGGTGTTTAGCCTACAGAAAAGGAGGCTCAGGAACTTATCACTCTCAATAACTCCCTGAAAGGAGTGGGGCTCAGGCTCTTCTCCCACGTAACAAGTGACAGGACAAAAGCAAATGTCCTCAGGTTACACCATGGGAAGTTAATATTGAATATTATGAAAAAATTCTTCACTGCAAGGGTGGTCAACTATTGGAATAGGCTGCCTAGGGCAGCAGTGGAATCACCATCCCTGGGAGTGTTCAAATGTGTGTGGATGTGGCAGGTGGGAACACGGTTTAGAGGTGAACGCAGCGGTGTTGGGTTAACAGCTGGACTTCATGAATTTATGGTCTTTTTCAGCCTTAATGTTTCTATGATTCTACATATCAGGGGTATGCCATAGGAGATCCCATGCTGCTGGCATGTTGTGACAGCCAAGGATGGGAAGTGGTGGGCTTCAATCCCACCAGCAAAGGACAAGGGAGCATCCAGAGAGAAGTGATCAGGGCATTAGAGAAAAGTCTCTGCCCCCAACCAGTGAGGAAAGCCACATTTGCCCTCCAGTTTTCATGTCTGATGGATACCTTAATGTCAGTTAGATACTTGGTTTTCTTCTGCAGCAGAGATGAGCATTTGCTTGCACAGATCCTCTGCAGCAAAGTTACAAGGATGCAGGTCTGCCTTGCTCCACTCCTCCTCCTCACTCATGCAGGAACCAACACTTCCCCAAAGCCACCTCTGTAAAGTCTGCAGGGAGTCAACACAACGGTGGCAGAAGTGAGGCTGTAAAGAGTTATGTTTAAAACTTTAAAATAGGTATCTCCTCTGGGAAAATCATCTGACATAGAAAGCCCCACGGTGCGGATAACTCGAACAGTACCGGGAGCTTTGTACGTGTTCAGTCAGTGTGTGCTGCAGAAGGGGGATGTTGGAGCAAGAGAGTCTCACCCATATTCGACCTGCTGAAGACAGGAGGGGGTTGTAGCCTTACCTGTTCCCTCCTCAATGCTCAGCAGCTCCCACGCTGCAGTCCCTGTAGTGTTCTCTTGTACCCAGCAACAGCCAAAATGCCTTAGGCCCCTTCCTTGCTACCTCAGCGGGGGTGGCCCTTGGAAACAATGGTAAGGGAAAAAAATAAAAAAGAAAATGGATAAAAAAAATAAAAAAGAAGCAGATGAAGAATGGATCATGGCCCTAGTACAAGCAGGAGACAAAAAAAAAAAAGCTGATTGCAGCCCTCTAGGTAGGACACCAAAGACTTTCTTTGTCCAGTTTGGGTTTGGTGAAAACTACAGTGATTCTGCTAAGGTTTGACTTGGTCTCTCCATGTCAAGCTATTCCTCTGCAATACAAGGTGTCAAATAATTTGCAAAATGCTTGTGATTGCATTGATACATGCTGGTGGTACTGGCCATGCATGTTCTTTGGGAAGTACCTCAATCCAAGTGCCTCCTCAAAACTTTTCCTCTCTGAGATTGCAAGGACTCAGACACTGAGGGAAAGGAAAGCTGTTGTGATTTCTGAAACAGGGTTCTATTTCAGGGCACCTGGAGGCACCTGGAGGCAAATTTTTTTAGAGAGCCCTGACTCTGTCATTAGAAATCAGTTAATGCAGGGCAGAGAACAGAAATCAACAACACTCATGGACTCCTCTTCCAGCCTTCCTAGATGAAAACCTGATTCTAAAATATTTTAAAGATGAGTTTTTGCAACACTCACTTATCACATATATGTCTGAGTACCATGGTGTGTTGAAGCATCAGTTTTAATATCACAGCACCACTCTCCTGCTGACATGTCCCTAAATGATCTCAAACCTCTCTCTATCCAGGAAAGATTGGGGGTTTATGCCTTAATTTCTTAAATTCAGATAAACTCCAAGGAGTTTCCCAAAGTCAGCCTTGAGCCAGGGGGGAGATCAACAGGGCTGGTTATTTTTCAGCCCACAGCTGATCTGGGGCCTAGTTCCTGCCTGTCTCACCCAGTGAGACCTTGGTTGAACCAGCCTGGCCCCACCAGCTACCGTATCAGGTTGTGTGAATGCAATCTAAATTCAGCAAGCAGCCCTAATTAATGCTTCTTATGTTTATTTGACTCACCAAAGATACGCATCGACCTGAGTAGTAAATCTCATCGTTGCATAGGAACTACAGGGATCAGTTCCTTTCCAAATGTGTCCTGGATAGAGCCCAAGATATCTAATACTGTGGGGAAAACACATATTGAGTGTCAAATAAAAGCAACAGCGGCTGTGCAACAAATGGCAACTTCCTCTTGGAAGAGTCAAAGATGACTGTGACTGCTGCTGGTTTTAAATGTACTTTCAGATTATTAATAGAGACAATTTAAAATAGTTCCTCTCACTCCAGTTCCTGCTTTAACTCATACCCAACTGCTGAACATACTGTGGCTGCTCCTGCTAACACTCTCTAACAAATCACAGCCATGCATAAGTTTCCTTTCAATATTTCCAATTTACTCTTTAATGGGAGACAAATGTGTCTTATTTGCTGACTGCTTAATGAGTCTGAAAGAATTTCCAGGCATACAATGGGATGGTGCATATTAGAGCTGCTTGCAAATTGTTTTACTTGCTTAAATCTGTGTCCATAGGATATTCACTGGCAGCGAGATGCTGGACTGGCTGGGGCAACACTAATATGTAGATCAGTATATTATGTAAAAAAAATAGAAATTTTGGTAGTACTGTTCCCGTTTACACTTGACAAGAGGCAGAAACCAACATATTGAACTGACAAGGTGTACATGTAAATAGTTGCTTTACTCGTGTAGTTGTAGGATAGCAATTGCTGTCTGGCTTCCTATTGTAGAAATTCACTGAGTAGCTGATCGTGGCAACTTCAGGTCTGTTGAATTTCATGCTCCTGAGGTTTACTATTAATTATTCAGAAGGACTCTTTTTTTGGTGGCCATGCAAAGGAAATATGCCTCTTTGTGGATTTGCACATGTATTTTGGGATTGGATTTCTTTTTTAATAATTTTTTCTGAGCGCGACAGCTCCACCAGGAAACATTTCCGAGCGCAGACTTCCTGACGTAAATATTTATATTATCACCTGCCTTTCCACCTGCTCCCAGCCACTGGGTCAGAGGTGGGAGTCATGGATTAAGGGCTGGGGACAAGGGGAAATGCAGCAGGGAGAGAAGCTGAGTGGGCTGAGCCTGAGGCAAGGGTACTTGGGGCGTGAGAACGGCTGGAGGAGTTGAGGGAGGGCAAAGCATGGAGTCATGGGCAGGGATGGGGGATTTGTAAAAATATAACACAAAAACTTGAATTTGGGGTAGGATGGAAGCAGGCTTTCATTGGCAAATCTCTTGGTGTCCATCGCTCTTCCTTCACAAAGAAAGGGTGGTTTGTGGGTGCTGGGTTTTGTGCGGGCTGTGGGTCCGTGGCTGCGGACATTGCAAAGCAACAAAGAGCCAGATGCGGCGAGGTTGAGCAGAGTTTTGGGGAATAAAGCACCCCAAAACAGGTGGCCATTGGAATAGAAACAAAAAGAGAAATTGTACATTGACCCTGAATTCATGTGACCGAAAAAAAGGAATAAATCCCTCATTTTTCCAGCATGAAAACCTACATAGTTTTTAGAGACTAAAAGGCTTTAGATCTTATTGCTTTGTCTTTCTTACTGTTAGTAGGGCATTCAGGCTGAAGAAAACCATTAAGGGTATGATTTCTCAGGGTATCCGAGGCTTTTTGCTGTTCAACAACAGGGCAAAAAAAATGAATTAATATTATTCTGTTGGTTTCACAAACTGAGAGAGGGGACTTTAAGGTTTTCCTCTCTTAGAAATGCTTTACTTTTCAGCTCCCAACCATACCAAAATTAACCACATTTACTGCAGATTAGCCCTGTCAGTGTGTAGCATGTATTTGAAATATAGAGGCATGCCAGATGAAAACCAGCAGTGTGAAATCAGTGCACCAAGAGAAAAAGGCAAGGATCAGATCAGACCCTCTGGGCTGGCTGCTGGCGAGCCTGCAGCGTGTGTGTGCTCTCCCCTCTACTCCCAGGGCCCTTGATTTCTCAGGCTGCTTTGAAAGACAAAAAGAAAGTTGGTAATCATACACCGACAGATGGTTCCTTGGTTAGTTACTCTTTATTTAGATGGAAACAACTGCGATTGATCAGCTTTTTCTTTCTTTCTTTTTTTTTTTTTTTATAGCTACATCACAGTGAACTTTCAACTCCTAATCTATTTCTAAGAAGTATTGTGTGGCAAGCGTTAATTAATAAAAAACCTTGGGCTGACTGGAAATTTCCTTTTCTGTATTCATATTCCAGTTTTTGGGATGCTTTCACCCAATTTTGTTTCACTTTTCAATGACACGACTATCCGGAATGTTTTCCAGTGAATGCCATATTAACGATATTGCTTACATGTCATATTGCTTTACTATAAATAGAACTTAGATATTTCTTTCTTATTTTTGGACTTGCTTTCTTAATCTTAATTGTGAATTGATAGCTAATGAACTGCTTGTTTCTCATTTTGATCATGAACAATTTTGATTGATTATTTGGGGGTTTGGGATAATATGCTTGTATCATCTTCCTAGGCATATCAGAGTTCAGCTGTATCTGTGAATTGTCTTTTTGAAAAGTATTTTAGAGAACTCTTATATGCATTTAAAGTTAAGAATGTCCAAAAATAACATTTCTAGATGAAAGCCTGAAACAAAGATTTTGAATGATTGACTTAAATTTGAAGAGTGTCTGTCTGCAATAAATGGAAAAAAACTTGTATTACATTCCAGTTCATGCCTAGAGGTTCATTTTCCTTTTGGCCCTTTTGGGTTGATGTAGGATTTCACTGCACATCTTAGACCCAAGTGAAAATCTCCAAGATTCACTAATTAAAGGAAAATCCTGTTTAAAAAAATCCAAACAACAAGAGATTCAGATTCTTTTGGGGCTCTTGTTTCACATTTCCTACCATCCATCATTACCAGCCTGCACCAGAATTACTGAGTGAAAACAAAATTGCAGATGAATCAGTGTCCAAATTTTCTTTTACAGACGTAGGGGAGACTTTCACTGACACATTTTTTCCAGCAGCAAAGACTCAAAATATCAGAATTACTCACTTTTTCAGGTATTAAAATGGGTTGAATAAAAAAAAGATTGCTACCCTGATCTTTCAAAAATACATTAAAAGATTTTAGATTTGAAAAACAGAGGGGACCATCTCTATGCTTAGTTACCATAAAGCACTTAATGTGTCTGTGGCTATTAATTTTTTAAGTAATTCATTCTGAATTTTTTGAGGGGAAAATCTCAGGGAACTCAAATGATCAATTTAGTGTCTTTAATCTTAAAGAAATGCAGTGCAAGCCTGCTCTAAATTATTTTATATTTGGGCCTGCTCTAGCTTGAAACCAGTCCATAGCTGACCATTTTCAGGTCACTCAGTACTATGCGAGTTCAACTTGGCATTTTTTCCCTTTTTCACATGCTATTAACACTATCAAATTTTTGCCTCAAGGTTTGTTCTTTAACAGGCAAAGTGAAAGGAAGATTCCCTTTTTCACGGGATATGCCACACTGCTGGCCTTCTAGACAAAAGCTGCGTACTCTGATTTCCCATGAGGAGCGGCATGCTGTTAGGAGATGGGATCATTGGCATGAGCAACTCCCTTCCTTGCAAACGGCTGTCTTCTTCATCTCCCTTTGGCAAAAAGCTCTCATTGATAAACCTCAGCAGGCAACTGGGCATTCCCTCTGTTGTTTTATCCTCAGTTCACCTGTCTCGGCTTGAGCTGGCCCAAGTGCTGCAGAAAGGCATTGGGATGATGCCATGGTTTTGCATGGATAAAGAAGGTTATCCATGAGAAGTTAACCATGAGAAGGTTCAGTGGGGGGTCCCTTAGACAAACCTATCCAAAGGCCTGCACCACTATTTCAAGGATTCATTCTGTGCATGTCCTCCTTGCAGGAGAGCTCGAGGTAGCCAGGACTGTTGACCTTCTCCAGCTCCTCATGGTAAGAAATGATCACATCCCCAGCACTCAGCTGGAGACTTGCCCTGCAGGCACCTCCTTTCCCCTACTCCATGGATCCTCCAGCTGCCCTCCTTCTCCTCCTCTTCCCCTCTTTGGCGCTGATCTGAAACCCCCATGGGTCACACAGTGGGCAATGAGATTAAGACTGGGATTTGTAAAGATGATGCCTTTTTAGAGAGCTTAATGGGCCAGATGCTTAGCTGAGGATCAGGCCATCTGTCCATTCAAGCCCTACCTGTACAGCAGGTTATGGCTAAGAGAGAGGGTGACAATTTGGGACTGCAACCTCAAAACCCAGGGACACAGCCTCCTCCTGACACAAAAAACTTGGAAGAGAAAATGGCACTTGATGTTCCTGGCTGACAGAGGCACAAGTAAGAGGAACACAAGCCCAGATGCATGCATGGCTAAGGATTTCTTTGCTATTCCAGCAGATATTAAGGAGCCTGAGAGTCAGCAAAACCCATCATTATGCTCACTTTAAAATCCTTTGCTCTACCAGAGTAGAGTGAAGTGAGCCCCCCCCAGAAATGAGTCAGGCCCAGTCTCCAAAGCCAGCTGCTGCTTTAGTGCAGTGATCTGTCTCCATACTCCCTGATAAGCAGTCTATGCCCCGTGACTTATAATAAAAGGGAATGATGGTCCCTGCATAAACCCAGAGAAGAGGTATTGATTTGCAAATAGTTTAAAAGAATATTCAAGGGTCATGAGCTGACCCTTTTTCAGCTCTGACATTTTATATCAGGGGGGATCCCATTGAGATGGGAATTCATATCCTAGACATTGTTTTGTCCTGTTTCATAAATAAGTTGAATAGCTTAATTGATTGACACCCACTGCACTTTCCCAGCTTCCTCAGGCTCAAAAGTACACTGCTGTTTTCTGCCATAAATAATATGAACTTTCAATCAGCCGCCAGGCACAAAAAGGAACTGAAAATTCTTCATACAATAGCTGCAATCTGGCATACGAGGCACTGCAGGTCTAAAGGGAGAGCAGTATTTGTAGTCACCAGGTATTCATTTTTTTCCTGTGGCACCAATAACATTTTCCTACCCAAACAACCTAAATCCTAAAGAAGTACCCAGGGGCCCCTGCAAGGAGGAAGACTGGTTTGTCCTGGAGTTTATGTGTGGGTTAAGAACCTGGTATGCAATATTGTGAACACAACATGGAACCACATGCTGGACCATCAAGTCCAATCCCTTGGAAATGTTGGTACAGCATCCCTTCATCTTTCTTAGATTCTGATTCAACTTCATCTCAACCTGAGTGACATTATTCTGCCCCAAGCTCCCCACCTGTCCCCAGTCCTCACTCCCCTGTTTATTACAAATGTTCTCCTAACTTTCAATCCATGTTTATTTGTGTTTAACGGAGATCAATCTATTCTCATGTCTAGTTCATTCTTTTACTTAAATAGTTCTTTTCCTCTCTGGATTTTTAGTCTCCAATGTATTTTGTTTTCATTGCTCCTCCTCAGTCTTGGTTGCACTAAGAGAAATGAGCTACACACTTCACATCTCTTATTTTTAATACAATTTAATGACCTTTTCAGCAATTCTGCTGACTTTTGGAGAGCTCTTGGCTTAGATATGAGCACATACTTTGAAAAAACAGATGCAAAAAGAGCATGGAAGTGTTGAGGACTTCCTCAAGAGGAAGGAAGGAGTGGATATAAGCGCTTACCTTCAGTTGCCCAAATTGGAAAATGTTAGCTTCTGACCTCCCTTTGCTTTAGTTTCCTCAGCTGTAAAACAGAAAGAACAACACAGACCTCAAAGGGGAGTAATTAAGTTTTCCAAAGTGCTCCAAGATTTTCAAGTGAAAAGTTCATTCCTAAATGTGAAGCTCTTTTGTCCATTGTTCCCTACCTGTTACTTCTTAAGCAGTGCAAAACCTGGAGTGAGGGCACTGATGGACTAAAGCCAAGGCAAGTTCCTCCATTGATTACACTGGGAACCCTCTGTGCAAAAGGTTTCATAGGGGAAAGCTAAGACAGTAATCTAACACTGTTGCTAAGACAAAGCAATAAACACTGGGAGAGAAAGAATACTGTTGCAAGGCCAAGTGAGAAGATCAGTAGTTTTTCTTTAGAAATAGTAATAAACAGTTAAATCTATTTTTCTTGCTTTGTTTCAGCAGAAATTTCTCCAAGGATGATCACCATACGCACCCTCATCTGTAATTAATAAATGTTTGGAAGGACACTTTCCCACTCAACATATGAAATTATAGATGATCCCTTAATTCCCCAGACATTTGCAAGCCTTGTCTTGTCAGAATTGAATTTACTACAGCTGATTACCCTGAGAATGCACTGACCTTCTTAGCTCCTGCTGTGGTCTTTATTTTTTCCATGGCAGATAATATGGAGACCAGAAACTGGGGACTTGGTAGTAGGGATTATGTGATAGTAATGAGACAAAGCTTATTGTTGATGTTAACTGTTATTACCACTAAAAACAGTGCACGACTCCAGACAGATGGACTTCACTTTGTTACACCAGGAGGGAGTGAATGCATTTTGACAGTAGCAGCATCTATTTAAAATCTGGACCACATCTGGTGCCTCTCTGAAGCAGACCATATCTGATCAATCAGAATTATGGCTCTTCAGTCTCCAGACGAGTTAGAAGAAATTCATTATCTGTTTTGAAGCCTGCTTCTCTTTCATCTATTAAAAAAAAATGAATTGTCATCAGATCCATTTAACTACTGAAAGAAAGGAAAAAAAAAAGGACAGTAATTAAAACTACCTAGCAAGCTCCACATCTGAAGATATGATTAATTCTTTGAAGCACAGTGCATGTACATGTAGGTACTTGGCTCACGCTAGGCTTCAGTCAACAGTTTCTTCGCTGATTAAATAGATAGCCTAGGACTTATCTCCATTTCTGGTTAATTCATAAACTCTTGGAAATACCCACACGAACTTCTCCAAACTCTATCAGAAGTCAATATTTGTCTTTCAGTAACATTTAGCCCCTGGGCATGGGGCTTGAGATTACCACCTTGAGGACAGCAGTGTTTCTATAGGATCTCCTGCCCCCAAGGATGTCACCCCTCTCCTTGTGTATCCCCGTCTGGACCAGCAGTTTCAAATGCTGAAAATTGACATTAAATGCTGTGAATTCTTCCATGTGTGGTCTGCTGAACCCAAAAAGGTGGTGAGAGCCTGGGCTTACAAATAAGCAAAAGCAGAATGCAAAAGGATCCTATTCTGGATCACTTTAATTTCTTTATGTTTTTTCTGATTACAGAATTTCTTCTTGCCTTTGCTCATGAGCACAATCATCACACCAACTAGAATTCAGCCTCTGAAGTTCTTATCACTGCTTCCATCCTTACCATGTTTTAAGAGCACAATTCAGAAAGAAGCCTTGTGAAAGCAATTGACTTACATCTCCCTCATTCACAACTTTTCAAACAAAACTTTTATCAAAAGATAAAGCATTTTATAGGTGTTATAACTAAAGTTAATGAGAGGGTGGGGAGACATAGGTTTTATGTGCAAAAGTATAACTTTGGAATAACAATTTAAAATGCTCATGAACATTTGTGAAATATTTCTCAAAATTTTTTGTCAAAGTGGTATTTTTAATTCCTGCTAACAAAACCCAGGGAAATTATCTACTTTTTTTGAGTGAGGTGGAGGCAGTGACTGTAACCTTCCAAAGAAGCATCAGGTGTGCTAAAGAGACCAAGGCTGGCATTAATTTCTTCTGTAAGCAGTGATAGCTCAGGAGCAAATGATTTTGACTGCTTGTTGATCATGTCCAGATGGGTAAAGCACAAAATGAGGTTATAATAGCTGCCTGCCGCAATGCTAAACCACCCTCAAAATTAGGTGGGGCAGCTCCAAAGCCATTTATCTACCATGGGTGCAGGACTGTCATGGGAAAACTGACTCAGGATGATATATATCAAAATCTCCTGCTGGCAGTAGTAACTCCTCTGGAATTTCTACAAATCATGGATGACAATTTTCTAACCAAGAAATAAAAGCTAACGGTAACTAAGGTGGAAATGATTATGTTGGATCCCTGTCTGAGTCAGTTAAAAACACATGGTATTTCAACACAACCAGGTTCACAAAGCTAAAACAAGTACAAGCCAGTTGTAAGAAAGGACTGAAGACTAAATGTGATGCATGCAACAAATAGTTAAAAATTATTTAACTAGATGTAAAAAGAACCAAATAACAACAACAAAATCAGACTAAAACCATCAGTAAGGAAGCAAGCATGCTTCCAAAAATCTAGAATAGAAAAGAATGCAAAATAAGCAATAATAATGGATGGATGTTAAGAAGACAGATGTTGTAAACACTGAAAACACATCCTGGAGCTATACAAAATTAATAAGGAAGCAAAGGGATTCAAGGAAATATATATGGACAAAAAAAAATAGACAGTAAGGAACAGATGTTTGAGTCCATTGGGACCAAGAGTAACCCTACTTATACTAAAAGCCCATGAATAGTAAGAGCACCAGAACAGTCAGTATTAATGCAGAAAATCAGAAGTGTTTAACAAATGTATCCCTTCCCAGGAGTAAACCAGGACATGTTCATATCATAAGGAAAGAACGAATATTTTCTACTCAGGCCATAATTGAAATGGAAGGAAAACAGTCACTACTAAAGTAACTTTTTAACAACCAGATACGTGGCACCAGGACTACTAAAAGTGCAGCTTAGGAAGTTCCTCTGGATGCTGCTTTTAGTAACTCAGGCCCAGCAGTGGCAGAAACATGAGAGAAAGCAAATACTATTGCAATGTTTGGACAGGGTGAAGGAAATGATCAAATAAGTATAAATCTGTCATCCTGGCACCTACTCAGGGTTGCAATAACAGAAAATTTTTACAAGACTTAACTACTAAAGATTTCAAGGAGGTACTCTAAATATTTTGCAATTTATGGAAAACAGAGCTTCTAAAAGTTGCTGTTACAATCACTGCCAAAGAGACAGATAAGACCTGTTGATTTCACTTGTTCTCATCTCCAGAAAAGATGGGAAATATTCCACGTATTCACTAAGTAAGAAATATTTGGAGTTTAGAAAAATGTGATACAAAATACAGACTTACTTTCTTTGAAAAATATTTGTTATCAATCTTAGAGGGTGGAGGAGGTCCTAATTAGTGCTTGTACAATTTGACCTATTTTTTAATTTAAAATTACCAGCTGTAATCTGTAAAATTTTTATTTAGTTGCGGTGATGAAGTAATAGTTTTTTGTTAGTATTCTAAGAACGGTTTAAGGCTTTAAGGAAGTGCAATCTAAAACACCTGTAGACACCCACAGCTGATACAAAATACTCGTCTCTCTATTGTCACATAGGCTTCAGTAATTAACCTCTGATATAAATAAATAAAGAATTTGTGAAAGAAGTGGAAGAGAAATAGTCAACTCTAATTTCCACCCAAGTCAGAAACAGGCAAGAAGCATGGTCTCCAAAAATAACTGAAATGCTTCCTCTTTTTTTTTTTTTTAAATCTGTCATTTCTCTGCTGAAATAAGGCATGTCAATTCCTTGAGGTGAAGAGATAAATTCCCTTTTTGTCCTGAACTCTCTGAAATAATCCCCACTCCCAGATGGAGCGTGCAATGGCAGGCTCCCGAGTTCAGGGAATGACTGTGGCTCGTGCTGCCGATCGCTTTGTGCCGTGATTTCTGCATTTCCCAACAGCCCTTTCACCATATGGAGATGAAACTCAGCCTCTGAACCATCACACCTACTTTAAAACTCTCTGTGACTTGAGGGGTGGGATTGAAACATGAGATTAGGACATGGAAGCACAGCAAAGTGCCCAAATTTCCATTGTGGTCAGTGGAAATGGAATCAACACAGTCTGAGAGATCTGGAGAGCTATTTTCCTATAGAAGGCACTCACTCATCAGCAGGTTAAATTCCACACAAGCCTCTTTAACATCTAATTTTTTCAGAGAAATTGATCCAATGTTTTTCAGCAGGAAAACAGAGCCCTCTTTTCCAAAGCAATACTTCATTCTGTGTTTCTTTCTAATAAAATTTCTCCCTAACAGGAGAGAAATAGGGCCATGGAGAAGGCATTGCTTGCTGCTTTAAAGGAAATATTCTTTTAAAGACCCCATAGCTCCTCAGCTTTTATAAACTCCTCTGCTTCACAGCTCTGTCCTGTCAAATCTTGATGTCTCATGGGTGCAGCTACACCAGGATTTTTGCAAGCACCATTCGAGAATCAGTAAGACCAAAGCTTTGCATTGATATCAGTCTGCTTTTGGCACTCTGAGAATTTATTCCTCCTTACTTATAGATGTGCCTGTTGAAGGAAGGAAGGGAATTTTGAAGGAAGGGAAAGGACAGCCTTCTCCCAAACGCCGTGTGTCCCTGGGAAATAACAGCACTGGGGCCAGGCTTGCAGGGCTTGCAGATCCCTTGTACCAAGACTGTCCTCTTCAACAGACAAAGCACAGCCACCCCTGTCCTGCAGCAGAGAGCTTGGAAATGACAGCAGTTTTTTCTCATCACCCTGAGCCATAACCTTCGGTGTGAACTCCTCCACTTTCAGGAACAGGGTGGGAGGTGCACGGCCTGAACGCCAGAGGGAAGGAGGCACATTTGCACCACACCTCTGATCATCAAGATATGCTGCCAGGAGACTGTGGGTACTCGGTTATCGCATGGTGATTTGCAATATTCCAAAATACTGTATAAAAAAAGACCCCAAACTGAGACAATGCCCCGCAGCACCAACTCTGATGGTAGAAACAGATTTTCCACACCTGCTGACTTCACACCCAAACCCACATCTGTTTAATAAACAGTGGCAGGAAAAAAGAAATAGCAGCTCTGGAGTTTCATCAACAATTATAGTAAAGTTGTTATTATGTCAACAATCAGCTATTTCTGCTTGATGACTGTCACGCACATTCACCTGAGAATGTTTCTGAGTTGTTCTTACTTGGGACAAGGGCATGATACAGGTGTTTTTAAATTTTAAAAGCACTCAGATAACCTGACATGGATTACTTTAAAAGGACTCTCAACATGGAACTCAGACACAAAGTTATCTTGCTTATAACTGTGGTATCAGCATATTTTCATCCCTGATTGAGTTTGAATTTTAAAGCTAATTACACTAAGTTAGACAAGTTGAGGAGATTTTTAAGTGTGCTGACAGTCTTTTTGCTTTGCAAGCCATGCCAAATGCCAATGATTAGCACCTTACAATCTCCTGATCTTCATCCCTAACATTTTTCTTCAAAGTCTTGTATTTCAGATTCTTTAGGTATTCTACAGAGCCCTACCTAATCTTCCCATTTTAATGTTGTTCCCTCACCTTCCACACATGCCAAGCATTACAATGCTTGTTGACTTACTTAACAATGCAGCCTTGAGAGACCCCAACACACTCGTCATAACGTCATACATAACAAGGTTTGTAATGAAAGTACTCCATGGAAAAAAAAGAAAACACTTCTTTTCTTTTTTCTTTTTTATTTTGTTTTGCTGAAATACTGCATTTTGTTTATTAAAAAATATTAAACATAAAATGTTAACAGTTTTTATGGCTCTTACAAGAACAAACATATTAAAGCAAGACACTGAGCTGGACCAAGAGTGCAACAAAACATTATAGTCTTAATTCCTAAAACCAAGTAAAAATTCAAAATAATAACAGAAGTCAAGGTTCCTCCAGCTGATTATTACAGATTTCAGTAATCTGAGAACTTTAATGAACCTAGCCCAAACCCTTCAGCTGTTAAATCAGCCTACAAAAGAGAACCCCTTTGCTGGGTTCTCCATTGAAGCACGTCTGCCATCAGCTGTGGACGTGTCCTGCTGGGTCCCAGCACGGCCGGAACGTGTTCCTCTTTCAAAGCCAGCCAAATCCATTTGTGTCACACGCTCTGCCTGCCCAGGACCATCCCCTTTCTGCTCCTGTGCCCATTTGGCAGGGCCCCCAGCCCTTCCTCCAGCCCATGCTCCTGTCACACACACAGATTGCAGCCTGAGCACCGTTTTGGCACCTCAAACACACAACACCTGTTTTGAAGGTTAACAGATAGTGACAAGTATAATCACAGCTTCTGCTGAAGTTTTAGCCTGCCAGACAGTCAATTATGCTATTATTTTCAATAGCTTTTTCTCCCAACACACGTAACCCATCACTTCTGCAAGGCAGTGCCACAGGCAGCTTCAGCATGCTCTGTTTTGGAAATGTGGTCACCTTTCCTCAGATTCCTTCCTGATGGCCAGCAGCTCTCAGTACCATTCCCCACCATTCCACAGAATTTTTCTGTGATGTTGCTCCTCAAAGGTCACAGTACGAGGACACTCCAGCAGCTTTTCCCACCTTATGTCCATCAGGTGAGGTCATACCTAGAGCTCTGGCCTCACATTTCACCTTTCGGGGCCCTGGGGTCTGTGGCCAAGAGCAGTCACGAGCTGCCCCAGTTGTGGTCATGCTGCAGGACTGGGATGGAGCTGGGGTCACTGCCAGGGCAGGAGGGGGAGGCTCATATACCCTTGTCTAAAGGTTCCCACGACCAGAAAGTTCCTCATAATCTCAGTGCAGAGGGTTTTCACTTGTCAGTGAGCATGCTTTGACAGAGATCTTCTCCCCAGGCAGGCAGCTGTGCTCATCTCTCATGCAGGGAGGAAGAGAGGGAAAAGCGACTTAAAAAATGGGAGTGTAGTAACACCCCCAGCTCCCCCCATCTCCTACAATGCACAGTTCGCTGGCGTTCAGTCCTGCAGCCTCAGTGAGTACAAAATTCCTGGCCATTACGGTGTGAACAAAAACACTGCCCTAAACCTTCATATTTTCAGCATTAAGCTTCCAAAAACTTCCAACCAGGAGCAATTATTTATTTTTCAGGGCACCATTTTGATTTCATCTTGGCACAGAAAGGAGAGACCAAACATTCTCTTTCCTTTCCTGGAAAAAGGTCTAAAGATACCTGCAACACATCCAAGGTCCATTTCAAGGTCCATCTCTACTGCAAGATTTGCTGACCTGAGCTGAGTAGCACAGACATGAGTGAGGGTTCTTTCTTCAGGGTGCTTAACCCACTCTGCAGTTGAATCCCTGGGGCAGAAAAAAAACTTTGGGTATGGTGGATGTAATCTGGAAAGACAGGGGATAAAATCAGGTTGTTCACAAAACAGGGGAACACAACTTTTTGAAAATATCTTTATTTTTCCAATTAAACTGAAAAGAAGGGAAGCTTTAAATACTCATTTGAGGGGTCATTAATTCTGTCACCAAAACTAAAACAAATATAGCAGCATGGAGAATGGCCATGATGAGATGACAGTCTGCAGCATACCGCTCCAGTGGAATCCATTAGTTGTTTCCACTGGAGCTGATGTGGTTTCTGTGGGACTACACAAAATAGATAGTCCTGTCCCCATCCCATGAGTGGGGACAACAGCCATATTTAGCAGGTTTGCAGATAGTGACAGGAACAGCACTGGCATCTTCATTGTGGAAAGTCAGAGGCTCAGGATGTAGCTAGAAAAAAATTACATTACTGGTGCTTATGATGTGCCAGCATAGGAAAACTCAGAGGACTATTTCCTTTGGGGTGGGAAGGATGGATAGGGAATAAGGCGTTTCTCTTTGCTTGCTACCTGGAATGCAGATGAGCATGGCATTCTCTTAGTTTTGGGGAAGGTAATGTTTCCCCTGTAACTTTCTGGCAAAAAAAAAAAATTGGGGAGAATCTACAATTTCCCTGCAGACAGGAAGCTGATCTGTGAATCTACAATTTCCCTGTTACAGGCAGCACAGTGTCCAGTGGCCTCCCTTACTTGCTCTGAGTTAAGAAAGATCACAGACCTGCACAGACAGGGTAGTCATGGGGAACCTGGAGTCACCAGATGCCAAGATCTTATGCCAGCTTCTCCTGACCTAAGGTTGCACTGGGGATACCTGGAGGCATCATATCCCAGAAGACAAACAGAGGGGCTTGGCAGGGGAAGTGGAGCTGGGGAGATAAACAGCTGTCAGCAACAAGCCCAGATCCCACCTGCCCTGGGCAGTAAGAGGGCTGGGAGAGAGCAAGAACAGGAATGTGGGATCAGCTCCTGTGTAGTCCAGAGTGGTCTCATGGTGCAATTGGCTTCAGGAGATGGAAGATTGGCCTGTCTTACCTGGAGTATCTCCTACCTGGACCACAGGGTGAGAGAGGAATAATGGAACATACTCAAAATTGCAGATGTTGGTTGCCTGACAGGGAGGTTCACAGTTGTTCATGATCCACCTGCTTCTGGTGTGGGGCCTACACCCTTCCACATGCTAAAGTGTTGTCCCACTGTTGTGGATGCTAAGAAACAGAACAGCTCAGCAAAACAGTCTGCAGGAGGGACGAGGTTATTTAAAGGGTGTTTGCCCAGGCCCTGCACCAGCAATGCTGTGTTTGGAGGCTGACAACCCTACGGGGGGGAGCAGTACGAGAGGTGAGGAGTTAAGTGCCGAGTTCTCATCAGCCTTTTCCAACCACAACACCGCAGCTAAATTTAAACAAAATCTGTTCCCGTCTGTTCTGCCTGCCGTGCTCTTCCCTGTCACACACAAGGCGGCCTGAATTTGATACACCCCCCAGGAATTTATTTATTTATTTTCAACCTGTTCACCTGGTGACCACCCATCCCTCCAGAACACCCCATGACCTCTGGAGCAGACAGTGTGCAAGAGGCACCCAACCACCACTGCACGGAAAAGGACAGAAAAATGCAATAAATTTGCTGATGAGGTGCACTCACGGTCTCCAGGAATTGTTAAGGACCTGCAGGTTTTCCAGTTCCCAGGCAGCTTGGGCAACCGTGGGGTACTTCCCCACTAAAAGTAAGGCTTACACTTAAACCAAAGCTGTTCCCAAAGAGAGGATAACTTCACAAATGTTATTTTTTCCTGAGTGCAGATCTTCTTGGCAAATGCTTTTCCTTTTTCTGAGAGAGACAGAGGAAATATCTGCTCAGACCTCCTGTGTCCTCAGCTGCAGGACAGATCAGTGAAGAGCAATGAAACAATCCATCAGCTGAGCCTGTGCTGTTAAATTCAAACCAGTGATGCCACACGAGTTTTCCCCATATCATATAATCAAATAAAACCAAAATTTCCATTCCTTTTCTGTCCTGCACTAATGTCACTGGAATGACGTGTAGGATAACACCAGGAAAGTTACTGCTGCAAAGTAAATAGGGTTTTAGTTTGCACACAGCATGGGCTGGGGGTTACTACCCATTTAATACATTTCTTTTGTCATGTATTGGAGACAGAGCTTTTGAGAAAAAAATATGTTTACATACAGTAATGCTGCCAGTTAAAATATTGTGTGGTATATTGTTAATAGGATACCAGAAAAGCCCAAAACAGGAAGAACACCATTAACGAAAACATAGGGCATATCCTCAGCAGAAGGAAGAGACAAAACACACCTATATTCCACAATGGTATCCAAAATTTTCCCATTTGGCAAAGACAAAATATTATCCTGAACACAACACTTTTGAATGAAATCCAAGATGGGTGGGTAGGAGAATGCCAGACCCTTTTATGTTTTTTTCAAAAATTTCTGAAAGGAAATAATTATTTACGAAACTTTTCTTACTGGTAAAAAAAGTATAAGGAAAGGAAAAGAGGACAAAACGAAGGGAAGGGAAGGGAAGGGAAGGGAAGGGAAGGGAAGGGAAGG
>WAAG01001412.1:76133-102565 GCA_013390105.1 Tichodroma muraria
AGGAAAGGAAAGGAAAGGAAAGGAAAGGAAAGGAAAGGAAAGGAAAGGAAAGGAAAGGAAAGGAAAGGAAAGGAAAGGAAAGGAAAGGAAAGGAAAGGAAAGGAAAGGAAAGGAAAGGAAAGGAAAGGAAAGGAAAGGAAAGGAAAGGAAAGGAAAGGAAAGGAAAGGAAAGGAAAGGAAAGGAAAGGAAAGGAAAGGAAAGGAAAGGAAAGGAAAGGAAAGGAAAGGAAAGGAAAGGAAAGGAAAGGAAAGGAAAGGAAAGGAAAGGAAAGGAAAGGAAAGGAAAGGAAAGGAAAGGAAAGGAAAGGAAAGGAAAGGAAAGGAAAGGAAAGGAAAGGAAAGGAAAGGAAAGGAAAGGAAAGGAAAGGAAAGGAAAGGAAAGGAAAGGAAAGGAAAGGAAAGGAAAGGAAAGGAAAGGAAAGGAAAGGAAAGGAAAGGAAAGGAAAGGAAAGGAAAGGAAAGGAAAGGAAAGGAAAGGAAAGGAAAGGAAAGGAAAGGAAAGGAAAGGAGAGGAAAGGAGAGGAAAGGAGAGGAAAGGAGAGGAAAGGAGAGGAAAGGAAAGGAAAGGAAAGGAAAGGAAAGGAAAGGAAAGGAAAGGAAAGGAAAGGAAAGGAAAGGAAAGGAAAGGAAAGGAAAAAAATCTTAGCTACTTACGATCCTGTCAAAACAGTTTTTGTAATTACTAACCCAGGAGAGACGTAGTCTAAGAGTTGGGTTTCCCAATGTTTAATTAATTAAAGTAATACAGAAGAACATTAAAAAACTTGTTTGTTTTGCCACGGTCCGTAATGACCTGACATGAGACCTGTGATTAAACTACCAGGACTTTCTTGTGTCTTTACTTTTTATTAAGTAATGCTGCACAGTCTGCACGTGCTCTCCAAACAAAACCAAGGCTGTGAGCACTCAGTGCCACTGAGCACAATCCCCCTGATGTGCCCAACAGCTCCCAAACACACACATGGCCCAATCCCTTCTCCAAAGACTACATGAGGACTCATCTGTTTTAGCTGGTTGCATTTAAAAATAAAGAGGATATTTGCTTTTTCCTTTAGAGTCTACTTAGTCTCATAAACAACAATGGTGAGCTCTGGAAGAATTTAAAAAAATCTCCTCCTGCTTTGAAAATCACAAGTGAGACTCTGGCAGTACACAGGCAAGTGTGCAGAGAATCACTCTGATAGCTGGACCCAACCTCTTCTTCATTTCTGCTTAGCTGAAACCAATCAGCTAAATAATTACTGATTAATGCTGGTTAATGCTGAACTACTCTGTGTCAACCCACAAGTGATCTACAGGAG
Source organism: Tichodroma muraria (assembly GCA_013390105.1). NCBI lineage: Eukaryota > Metazoa > Chordata > Aves > Passeriformes > Sittidae > Tichodroma > Tichodroma muraria. The sequence continues at coordinate 77,435 of WAAG01001412.1, forward strand.
CTACACAAGACACATGACCAAAGCCTTCAGCCTGGAATAATCTGGAAGGAGGCTCATATTTCTGATTTGATATCTGGTTTTGCCACAGAGGATAAATGGTGTCTGCAGTACGGACTTGGAGACAGCTCTGATGATGCTTGATAATTTTTCAACAGGGTAACAGAAAGGCAAGGGACATTAGCCTTCCAGTCCCTGTGTATGGAAATGTGGATGGATTTCTGGGCTGCTGCTCAAGCCCAAATACCAGCTCTGCACTGTATTTGGAGCACCAGATAAATAAAGCCCCCTACATCATTTATGAATAACCAAAAATGGTGGACAACAGGGAGCACCTCCTCAGGCCTTCAGGCAAGGGCCACAGCTGAGCTGAGAGCAGAGACTGCTCCCTGACACACAGCTGAGAGCACTCCCACACCACTGAGTCATTCCCTATCACCAGGAAAGCAGAATCCACCCCTGGTGACTTCTCAGGATGAGGCGACTCCAGCATGGGAGGCGGCAGAGGGAGACCATCCACTTTCTTGACTCATCCCTGGCACTTTGCACCACAGGACAACAATGTGGGAGACACCAGCCTTGCTCTGAAGTGGAGCATCTTCCCCAGTCCCCAGCCATGACTCTGCAGTGCCAGGCCTGCCCACAGCCACTCACCACAAGGACACCTCCTATACATTCATTTTAAATATAGAGAGGTGATCCACTCCCCCGCCACCGCGCAGCTCAGTGATGCTTAGGCAATTAGATTGATCCGAGAGTCCTAAGTGGGATATAGTCAGCATTTAAGTAGATCATTGACAAAAATAGAAAATCAGAAGGACCTAGGAGCTATTTTGGTCTAGCCTTTGACTGTAAATGGTGTGGCTGATAGCTGAGACGACTGGCTCCATTACAAGTAAAAGCCCCATCTAGAGTAAACAGATGAACTGACTCAAATAGACCAGCTTCTGTTTTTACATTTTTAAAAGCCTTTTCCTATGAGAAGTACTCTTAACAAGGTCTGCAATGCCTTATCCCAAGGTTCCTTACAAGTGAAACAATTACTCTCACCAAATACCTTCTCTTTTTCAAGTGTATCCAGTTATTGATGTACACAACCGTTTTTAGATGATGCCTTTTCATTCAGAACAACAATATCCATATATTAAAATACAGCTTATACTTTCTAGTGCTATCAAAGAATTTAGTTTCCAGTAGATAAGATTGCTGCACTAAACCATGTTTGGGAATGCAATATCCAGTCTCTGATCTTTGACTGCTTTAATATTGGCTTCACACTGTAGCACTTGAGAAATGTTAATGGTCTTTTTTTTGAACAGCCAACACCTGTGAGAGGGAGGGAAGTAGTATTATCTCTGTTTTACAGAGGATCACTGTCAGCAGAAACAAGCAAAGGTCAAGGTTATCTGTAATGTCTACAGCCCAGCCAGAAATACTTCTGGGTTCTATGGAGGGTATTAAAAAGGTAAGAAATTTGGTAAAAATATTCCTTGGAAACCAAACTACCCTGGCAGTAGAAGAATGCTTATTCCAGAAAAAAGCAAAGCAAATACCAGCAAACCTAAACAAACCACCAACACAAATCCCAGAGGGTGGAAGCTTAATTAAAGCACTGAAATGGAGAGTATTTTTCCCAGCTGTGAGGATAACCTTACCATGATCTCCTAAAAACGGGGTCTTTCAACCCTTCATTTAAGAGTTTTAATACACGCTCATTTGGGAGCTCTGAGCTTGATGTGAAATGTCGTATGGTTGAACTACTGGGGAGGTCAGACTGAAAGAACATCACAGTCCCTTCCAGCCTGAAAGTCTGTGACAGATCAGTGTCTTTCATATGGATAGTTCTTATTATCATCTGCTCCAAGCAGATGCTGAATTATTTCAGCATTTAAGTGTTTTGCTGCTGGCTCTGATACGATTCTGTGCTCCTACCGTGCTGCTTTCCAGCTCTTTATCTTCAGGAGAATGCCCTGCTGGTGAGGGCTGACATGAGCTTTGACTTCCAGACACCATGTTATTATAAAAGGTACCAGATCCAGAAATGGACTGACAATCCAAGATAAGAGAGTGGCAAAATATCAATTTACAGCCTCTTGCTCAAGACATCCCAGAAACACTAACAGAACACATGGGCAAACTGTTTGTTCACATTGCTCCAATATGCCAAGGATTCTCAAGTCTATTTGCCTGGAAAATTTCCAATAGTACCTGGGATGCCAGAATTATGCTTTAGTAGATGACACCTCCTAGTATGTCACCTTGGACTGGTGTCTCTTGTGGAGGAACCTATTAGAGTTCAGCCTAATTGCGAAATCATGGAATAATTTAGGATGGAAGGCACCTCTGGAGACCCCTACTCCAACCCTTGCTTGAAATAGGGTCACCTTCAGAGCTGCCTGCTCCACTTTTAAGTATCTTCAAGGATGGAGAATCCCCTAACTGAAACTACTGAAAGAAGAGCCATAAGTAATGAAAACAAACTCCTTGCAGAGGTAGAGGGCAGAGCAAGAGGTAGTAATAAAGGGGAGCAGAGGAGGTTCCCAGTTGCAGCTTAGAAGGCTCAGACTGGCAGCTTTGTGACCTGGAGATGGGGCATAAACTCCACCCTTGGAGGTTTTCCTCCAAGAGTAGGTGACACAAAGGCTGTGCTGGCCTCACCTCCTATGGCCTGCTATGAATAGAGGTTGGATTAGAGATCCCCAGAGGCCCCTCCCAACCAGTGTGCCTGTGATTCTGTCAATAGATTGTTGAATGGATCAATCAATCAGTGGAAGCAAACATAGTTTTTGCAAAATTGTACCTCAAAATTCTATCTGATATTTTGGAAGGATTGGCAGCCATGAGGGACAGAGTAGCTAGGTTGATTCACTGCACCTGGGTTTTGAAAAACTATGATAATTGGTAAAGTCTCCAAATAATTTATTGTCATGGACTATCATAAACTCATATCAGATTAAAACACAGGAAGTTAAAAGAAGAATAAAGGATAGTATGAATGCACACATAAACATATGGGTCCATATTTTTGTGTATATTTGTACATTCTGGCATATGTAACAGAAGATTAATTTCTGGAAAGTTCCCCAACACCCTGCATCTTGTGCTGGAATTTCAGGTGTTTAGTGCAATCATAGTCATCTGGAAAGAGAATGAGTGATGGGTGAAATAACCAATGATCAAGTATTAAAAATTATTTAAGATTTTCTGATCTAAGCCTGAATGTGAGTAATTGTGGAAAGACAATAATGAGCAGCCAGGCAATGAAGCCACAGTTAAAAGTCAGTATCAATAAACATAGATCAATTTATGTGGGAGAAATCACCCTAGCCATACACAGAAAATGAAGTGACATAATTGCGAATAATTGTCAAAAAATTCCACGCCAGAGACTTTGAAAAAGAGAGTGATAGGGTTTATCAGAAGAGGGCAGAGAACAAAATTAAAAGTCCACTGCACACCCTCAAATATTGTGGAGGGAAATGCTAATCAGAGACCCAGAGTGGCATTTGTGTGCCAAGTGACAGTGTGAACTCTGCAGCCTGCAAAGACCTGATGGTGGGGTGTGTCCCCACATGCAGTGACACCAAAAACTGGCTGCTCCATCCATAGGTTGACTTTCCCCTGACCCTGGCATAGGTTCCTTGCAAAAAGCATAACAATGCACAATTCATAAATGTGCACCCAGGTGCCATCCATACTGTGTGTGGAAGACAGGACAATTAGCAGCCTGACATCACTCAAATATTTCATTTTGCATGGCCAAATTTCATATATGTGACAAGGTCCACCAGAAACCCCCCATTTCAGCCTGCAGAGGGAGAGTGAGAGAAGGGAAGAGAGCAAGAGACAGACCTCTGACTCATAGGTGCTCAAGTGTGACAAGAATAAAAAAAAAAATGGCTCAACATGAGCTGCATCTTTCACACCCACAGGTTCCATGATAGGCCAGAAACAACAATATAGTCTTCAAGTGGTATCAGGAACAGCAGGGATTTCAGTTTAAGGCCACTACTGTTTACTTATAAACAGCATCAGTGGGTGGAAACTCCTATTTTCAGTTTTGTAAGAGAACTAATTGCTCTAGAAATCTCTGCTCTCTGCAGAAAAATCAGTGTCAGGGGCTGTGGCAGGTTCAACAGCCTGGAGGACAAAGTTTGGGCACCAAGAGCAGTGGACAGAACACCATATTCCATGGGCCAAATTGTGTCTGGTGCAAAAAGTTTGACTTGCCTGTAACTGTTCCCAGGTAAGGAGTCCAGTGAAAGAAAAGCTGTCTGCCTCTTGGATCATGAAGAGCTTTCTCCATCTCTGGGCCACATGTTGCCATAAGAGGTGGAGACCTAAACCACCAAGTGTTTTTCAGACAGCTGAACAAATTTGGACAAGCCTGATAGACAACTCTTTCTAGAAAGATTTTCATATGAAGTGCTTAAATATACTGGAAGATTTACAACATAGGTTACTAAGGGCTAGGAGGTCAAAGAGTTCCCACCCATTCTCAAACCCACTTTTCCAGACGCTAGGTACAGACCTTGAGCTCTTGGTATGATAACCATCATCCAGATGGATTTGGGCTTCTACTCCTAGTGTAGCCAATGTGTAAGTCATGGATGCAGTAGTATTTTTGGCAGTAGCATTTTGACTTCTACTTCTTGCAGAATGTTGTTCTGCTTCTTAGAGAATGTTGTTACAGAGTCCTGCAAAACCAAGCAATGCCACTTTTGCATTTTAGTTGTGCCTGACAGGTTTCAGAAACCAAAAGTCAACCCCACAAAGTTTTGCAAGTAGAGAGTGTGACAGGAAAGTTGGCTAGCACCCAAGCCCATCCTGACAGGGGAAACTAGCTCAGCTGTTTCTGAAAACACCTACTCAGTTCACCCATGCACCAAGCAGTTTTACAAGTTAGTCATTAACCACCTCACCCCCACTGAGCCACACAAGTATAACAGCCTTGGCTCTCTGCAGCCAAGTGCCTTGCAGATGTGTAATAGATCCAAATCCTCACACATTTTTGGAGTCTTGGGCAGGAGGAAAAGAAGGGGTCTTGGAAGGAAACTCCCATCATGGTTTCAATGGGACTCCAGCTGACAAAGAAGAGTCAAGAGTCTCTGTGGGTGCAGGGCCAGGTGCTGAAAGGTGAGTTACAGAAAGTCAGCTGAAGCATTACAGAACCTGAGAATAGCTGCTGGAAGCTGCATTTTGTGACACTGCTTGCTGGCAGTGACATTGCTTGCTTGCTTACCTAGGCCACGAGAAAAGAGCTCTTCTTTCGCCTGGAAAAGACTCAAAGCCCCATGGTGCTTGGGAGATGCCTTGAACACAGGGGATCAGGGCATGTACTCTCACAGGAAAGAGTCATGGGGATAGAGGGGGCCAGGTGGAGAAAAGTGAGACCTGGTAATTCAGGCATGCAGCAGAGCCCTCACTCCCACTTCTTATTCACAACTTGAGGATACACAACTTAAGTTGTGTAACCTTATCACTATACCATGCCTACAGTCTCCAGGACAAATTCTGTATCAGAAAATTTTCTCATCCATTCACATTTTCAGAGGCCACTTAAATCAGGAAGGGCTGGAATAGATCACACAGAACAGAACCAGCCCTCTTTGCTCAATTTTGAAGAGACCTACTTTGAGAGAGCTGCTTCCTGCCATGGCTCTTTGTCCCCTTAGAGCAGGACAAGCCTCATTAGCACAAAAGATTAGCTGCCCACCTTCTGGTACTCTGGAAGACTGCAGTGAAAGGCTGGAGAGAACATTTCATAAACAAAAGGCTTCCCTTCACATCAGCAACATTACGGAAGGAAACAAAACCGAAAGTGACAGTGGGCTGAGATAATGCCCTGCACCCTTGTACCCCAAAACCCCATTGCAGACAGGGGCTGTGGGGGAACTGACTGTCTGTGCTCTTCCTAAGTGTGTTTTTGCAGCCAGGGTGTGGGCTGGCAGCAGCACATCCCCAGCTGGAAATGGGGTCCAGCCACAGCCAAGCAGGGAGCTGAGCCCCTCAAGCCTCCCTGCTGGCCCCAGGCCTCGCTGAGCCCCGCCACGTGCTCTGAAGGAAAGAGTTCCACTTCCACCTGGCAGCTCTCCGAGCAACAAATCCAGCGACGCCTTGTTAGTTTTAAGACAAAAGGGGAGGGTAAGAACAAAAGGTCAGATTGGGACTGGTTTCCGTCTTGTCGGCCTCCCTGCGTGTCTTTCCTGTTTATTGGAAAGTTTGCTGAGGGCTACAGATGAGCCTCCAGTGCAACCTCTGCTCCAGACAGCCTCGAGCACTTGGGAGAAGGAAATGACTCCAAACTTGGCAGCGCGAGGCCCATCTTTGCTGGAGTGTCCTTCTACTCTCTGGGGAGCAGAAAGCCAAAGGCCTCTGAGGAGGCTTTCAGAGCACAACTTTTTACCACAGGCCTCCAGGTGAAGGCAAACACCCACTGAAACTGTGGCTCTTTAAAGGTGCAGGCAACCCCTGCATCCAGAAGAGTCATGGCTGTCAAGGAGCCAACAGCACATCTAGAAATGAGACCCTTCTGCCATGGGATGACACTGGGTTTCTCATGAAAGTGACTCTAAGGGAATGAAGATCTCACCCCTCGAGGCTGCTGAGTTTGCTAGTCATGCTCATCTGTGAACTCTTGTAGCCTACAAACCTCAGGCATGTGGCCAAATAGTTATGGACAGACATTGCCCTGTCCAGATTGCATTGGCAAGGAGGCAGCATTTGCTGTGGCACTTGCAGAGCCCTTGTTCCTGCAGTAATGCTTGTAGGGCTCTGGTTTGAGATGATTTTTTTTTAAATAGGAGCCAAACCTCAGTTTGCAAACACAAGAGCCATTTTTCCCTTGAAACAGGCAAATGTGGTTGTGAGGCCTAGCTTACAAGCAAAGTGCAGATCCTACAAAGCTAAGAGAAAGAATCAGAGGAGATCCTGCAGGGTGCAAGTGCTGTGTGCCCAAAGCATCCTGCAAAGGTAGGAACCCATCTCTTGCTGGAACAGAGATGCCTCTCAAAGTGGGACAGAGTTACAGTTGCACTGCATTAAAGATGTCTTTACCCTAATCAGCTCTTCAGGCTAGCTCCCCCTTTAACTGAACCTCCTCCCCAGTCCTGGGCATTCAGGGGCTGTTGCCTTGCAGGGCTCTTCCCTCCTACAGCCTCTCCATGGTCAGGTCCCTCTCTGTCCAGAGGAGAAGCCTCCAGAGCAGCTGTGAGCTGAGGACCTCATGGGCAGCCAGGCTCCCCTGGCACAGCCCCACTCGTGCCCCCCAGCCCCAGGGAGGTGACACTCAGCCACAGAAGGGCAGTTTTTCCCCAAGGCAAACCCCAGAAGTGTCCCCCTGAGGGCAGGTCAGTGCCAAGGGACACTGCTGGGCTGGGGTGATTCGTCCTGCATGGGCAGTGGCCTCCACCCCTGCTAATGTGCTACAGGTGGCCACAGCAACTGCAAGCTGTCCTGAAACTGGAGCCTTTACAACTAGTTAAATAACAGATATGGTCCATTAGTTTGGCAGGCCGACAGGCCCCCGTGCCAAAAAGCCCATCTCTACTCAAAAGGGACACTGTTAACAGTAACTCAAGAGGATGCAACAGAAGAAAATAAACAACAGTTGAGGCAGTTGGTGTAATTGGCCAGCAGACGAAAATAAATTTATGCCAGCTCGTGAATACAGCTGCTGAGCATGATTCAGTGAGTAAATCGTGTGGCACAGAGCACAGGGCAGGCAGGAATAAAATTAAGTAGGAGACAAAAGCCAGGCTGCCTCTTGGAGAATATCACCCCTCCAACCACCCAGCTTTTCCCATTTCTGCCCATTTCACTCTCATGGGTCCCCTCATGTTATTAATGTATGAGTTTCCCAGCCAGCCATAATGTTTTTCAGGAGGGACATATGCTTGAACCACTGCTAAAACAAATACCCAAACCCCACAAAACCCAAGCAGAATTAAAAAAAAAGAAAATGTTCAGCAGAAAATCCCAACCATTTCAAGTACTCTTTGAGTACCATACATGAATAACAAAGAGTGAGCCTGCCATTTATTCCTTTGCGGTTCACTTTTAAGATCAGCTTTTGTTCTGTGCTTTTTAGAGCAGCTCAAGTCCAATGGACAAAAATTCCATTCCCAGGAGCACACAAGAAAGAACTGGGAGCCCTGGGCTGCACATTTCACCTTTACTTTTTCATTCTATACTATAAATGTTCAGCATGGTCTTAACAAACTGAGCCAGCGTCTTCCTTTATGCAGTTGGGCTGACGGCTTGAAAACTGGAATTCTGCAAGCAGGAGAGGAAGATGGAGGCTGTAGATGATGTGAATCACCTAGAAAAAAAGAGACCTCAGCCAGAGTGGATGGGACCCTACCAAACATTAACAAAGCTTCTACTTTGCAGATGTTGCTTCCTGATTTTACAGTCAGCAGAGAAAAGACCTCCCTTTTCTCATCCTGGCCTGGATATGTAGAAAGCACTTTAAGACACCTGTTTATCTCCTGGTTTAGCTGCAAACCACTTGCTGTTATCAGCTCTCTCTGTGAAACACCAGCCTGCCTTTTTTTTTTTTTTTTTTTTTTGCAGAGGATCTCCAGTTCTTGCTGGCACAAAGATGGCTTCAAAGGCAGCAGAACCCCAATGCTCATGCTGTCTTCCACCTTCAAAGGAACATCCCAACTTGTTGCCTGCTCAAGTCCATCCTTTGCAGAGAGCTGGGGGTTCTCCTTCCTATCATCTCCTCCTTTCTTGCTTTTTTCCTCAAATGATGGGCTGCTTGTTTCCCCCCAGTTTATTCACTCTATCTTTTTCAAAACAGTCAACCAAATCACAGTGCAAAGCAATGAGGTCACTATAAACTCCACAGAAGATGTTATCACTGTTATCTTATGATTCCCTCAGTCTTTGCTTTGTTTTCCTGAGCCATATGGGAGGATAGTGCCTCCCAGAAAAATATAGATGTGAGAAGTCTCAAGGGCTCTGCCTCAGATAACAAAGACACCAGCATTTCCTTGATAATTATAACTCTAAGAAATAGAATTTTTCCTCTTTTTAGTTACAGAAGAAATATTTGGGCCAAATTTTCAAAGTGCATTTTAGGTCTCAGGTAGGAATGGCAAAATAACGGCCTGGATTTTTCCCTAGATTCGAGAGGATCTTTGAAAAACCAGGTCATAAAAGTGAGAGCGGGAGCTGCTGAAGGCAAAGACCTTCTACCAAACCTTGCCCTAAACAGCTTCCTGTGCTGACAGTCACTTCAGTTTTCAGCCTCCCATGGAGCTTGGGAAATAATGTCACACTGGCAGCATCAGACAGCTGTAGGAGGTAGGGACCGCTGAAGTTGACGTTGTTTGGTACAGGTGACACATTTAAGCAGATATATTTTCATGCTCTGAGAGGATGAAACCAAGGCCAGCTAGCCTGGATTTGTATGCCCGGTACAAAAACCATTTCCTCCTTTGAATACGACAAACACATCTGTAGGGTGGCCACAGAGTCTCCAGTCACAAGGCATTGTAGGGTGAGGTTAACTAATTAACAATGGACTGCGGTTTTGTGCACGTTTGAAACAGCAGCGTTCCTTTGGGAATGCTGTTGGTGGGCACGTGTGGTTGTGCACAGACACGTGAAGGCACTGGCTGCTGCTCCTTAGCGAGCAGGCTCTAAAACCTGTCTTTGTACCTGCAAAGTCACTCATCCAAAGTCCTCCAACTGCCTTGCAAACATTAGTTGTCAGCTTGCGTGGTGGGGATGCAGGTAAATACCAACTGCCCTGTTTTACTGACAGGTTGACCGTTGCACAATCTCAGCTGATGTAATTCAGAAACCAAAACCAAAAGGTCATTTTCTGTTTTAAGGACTATATCCCTTTCCCTACATTGTGCAATATTTCTTCATGTTATATAACAGTTTTTCCTGGTATTTTACCTGTGTGTCTATCCTAAATTCTGCTACCTTCCATGATTGTCTGTTCTGCAACCACTGATAAGTGTCTTGCTTATTTATCAGAGATATCCCTTATCTGCAGGCTTTCATCACATGTTGGATGAAAGCAGCTCCCAGCCCCACAGAGCAGCACCAAGCCCCATGTGCAGGTACTCAGGGGGACTGTTTAGACCCAAACCTTGAGCAGATATCATTGAAGCAGCCTGTGAACCAGACACTCGTATATATCTAATGACTGTCTAGACACATCTGGAAATCTGAAATCCTGCATGAAGCCTGGGTGGGAGGCACATCTGCCCAAGTAACAACTGGCAAATTTAAGCTGTCTCTGGAGGTTAATTTTCAGGGTTTGGCACACAAATTCCCCCTTTATTTGGAAAAATGCCAGTGTGATTAGAGGATTTTCAACTCCCCAGACCTCCCTAGGGTGGTGGGTGTGTTAAACCACACCTCATAAAGGGAAATGTTGTGATCTCAAGACAGACAGCTACTGCAGAGTGACAAAACCTATAGGGATGCATATCTCAGTTGTGGGGCAATTTCTGCTGGTATTAGTGGGACTTGCTGCTGCTGCTGCTTCATTACTGAAGTGTGAAATGACAGCCAGCTTCAGAATAACCTTGTTTGCAGCAGGTGCAACTCCAGATTTCATATCTCTGACTTCATCTTTTGTTTGCTTTTCTCTTGTTGGCCAAACTTCTGGTAGAGCTCTGCTCAGGGTGACAGCACCAAGTTACAAAAGCTGGGTAGATAAGAAGCAGGAAATGAGTTTCTCTAATGGATACAAAATTCAGCATCCAGATATCAAGGTCAAGCAGAAAATGAGATTTTTCTCCCTCCATTTTTATATTTTTTTTTAAACAGGGTAAAACAAGAGTGATATTCTTGTCACAACTGCAATGTAGCTGGTAACAAGAGACATGAGAGGCTGTACTTAACTCTCCAATGTCCCATGGAGGATGTCCACAGGAATAGAACTACCTTAGAGAATATTGACAAAATATGCAGCCCAGGATGATCACCATGGGACCAGCAAGAAGACTGATTTCCCAAGGAAAGCCATGGTCTGACATAACTCATCCATCCACCTCTTTCATTGTCTTGTTCCCTTTGGACCTGGGGCAAGCAGGCCTCACATTTCCTCTGCCCCCACACTGCACAAGGTGTTATCCTGCAAAATAACTAGGCAAGACACCATGCAGCCTTTGCATCTGCTCAGATTCGTTGTGGAAGTTCATTTTCAGCCCACCATAGCGGTGGATCAAGCATCTGGACCCATATCTTCCAATCCAATTACTGTGATTGTGCTTGAGGCTAAACCATCATCTTCTGGGCAAGTTAACTTCAGCTTTAAACTGATTCCCCTTCCATCACAACAACATGATGTTTCTATTCCTTATGACAATGACCTAGAAATGACTACAGTTCAGCACAAGTTAGAAAGATGAAGAGTTAGTACCACTTAGGAAAGATGCCCTCCCTGCCCAGCAGCAGTTAAAGTTATACAGCACCTTCTAGGTTTCCCAAAGGACCATTTTACTCTTAGACAGGCCCTTAAACTTTTTTCTTTTTCTTTTATGCTGTGCAGAAGGGAAAACACTAGCCTTGCTGGTTGAAAACTGTGTTTCAAGCAGTAAAAGCTGGCAATACTGAGAAGAAACATAAGCTCGAGAAGGAACTGTGCTCCAACGAGTGCCCTGTTGTGAGATAAGTTTTTGTTTTAGTGATGAATCAACATAATAATCCATCTGTAACACTAGATGCGTCTGCCTGTACTACAGCAAAGGGCCATCTGCCCATCTGCATAGATGTTCAAAATGCTGCTGGGACAACCACGATGGTCTCTTAATGAAAGGCACTTGGCAATTAGTACTTCAGTGAAATCGTGCCTGGGTGGCTCTGAACCCTCATTTGTCCTTCCCACTCCAATGCAACAAGTGTCTGTAACTTTTTCTCTTTGTTTTTATTCCAGCAATTTCTCTTTAAAGCCTTGTGGGGAGGGGTGGACATGTTCTGATGCCTGCAACAGCAGGAGCCGAGGCAAGTTGTAATCAACATATGTCCTGTGTGAGCTGCGTGGCCGTGAATTAGAGGGACAAACTGCTCCTCGTTTCCAAAATACCCACCTGCTCAGGGGCCGGGCTGCAGCAAAGCCATCCTCTACGTGGCTCCATCTGTCTGACAAACAGGCTGCACATTTGCTGAAAGCTGAATCATTTTGCCTCTATTTACTTCCTTTCTTTTCCCCCCTCTTCTCCCCCGCTCTTCTAATTGGGGCTGGTTTGAAAGGTGCAGACACCCACAAAAACAATGCAGCACAATGAGGCCACGGCTGACGTTCGTTAAACTGCTCCAACTGAAATCCGCTGAGGCTGAGCGGGCAGAAGGGAGACAGACCTCAGCAGCCTCCAGTCAGAGCGGGAAAATTTAAAAAAGAAAACAGGCAGGCTGCAAAACGGTGCAGAAAACCCACTAGGGTAGCCTTGCTTTATAGCTAGAGGAAGTAGCTACAACCAGGATGCCAAGGGTGCTGCAGCACTTGGGTCCTGCTGGGAAAACCAGGGGAGAGAAAATGTCAGATGTTAAAAGTCCTGAGGACCAGCTCTCCAGCACCACTCAGCAAAGGGGCAGCACAGGGGAGACCAAAGCACCCTTGAGTCCATTGCCAGCTCTGCTGCAGGCTCTGTCAGCAGTTTTAAGGTACAGCCCTGACAATCAGATCAAGCACAGGCCTTGAGCACAGTCCCCAGAGTGTACAAGAAAATATTGAAAATTGCGTGCATTGGCATTGCAATGTCCAAGCAGGTGCAACCAGGAAAGCACAGCCTCTTGAAGGAGGTCTTCCCTTGGTGTCCACAGCCAAGAATGATCCTGGCAGTCCTGTGGTCAGTAGAATAAGCATATTTCTATCCCTGCTGCAAAAAAAAAACAAATGATGGCCAGGAGGCTGAATTGCTCACAGCCTGGAAAGAGCAGACTGAAGCATGGAGCTTCTAGGCCAGGACATACTGTAGTCATGAATTTCCCTCATCTAATCACTTAACCTCATTAGGGAAATGACAGATTTCTCCACTAATCAGACCTTCCATTTCACTTACAAAGGAGAGACTAAAAAAGGGAACTAATTGTGATTCTGAAAGACATTTTACTAAAAACTTTCAACAAGCTACCAGGCAGTGAAGACACATTATTTTCCCAGCAGTCTGGACTATCTCCATAGTAATTTGTTGTGTTTTCAGATGGACTATTCACAAAATCCATTAAAATTAGACTGTAAAAGCTATTTGCAAGGATTATCATTGGTAGGAGCACCAACTTTCTGGTGAAAGAGTGAGACGTGGAGAATGAGTCAGGTTTCAAACAAGGTTTTGACAAGTCAAAAAGGTTGTTTCTGGGGAAAGCACCTACTCCTTACAGATGATGGTGAGATTTTTCTTCATTCTTTGCCACCGCCTCATTGGATTTCTCCCTAGCATGGCATAGCGAGGATCTGAAAGATGCATTGGGTTAATATTTAGGATAGGAAGACTGTGGGAGAACAAGGTTCACTACACATCTGAAAGTGTTGATACACGCAGCCGATATTGCTGCCAAGTCCAGTAAATTTCTCTGTGGGTTGCTCTGCTCAAACCTGGCCCAATGTCTTTAGAGGTGGAACTCTTCCATTCTTTCTGTCTATGATTCGGCCTTTTCCTTTGGCTTTAGAAACCCATATACTGACCTGCCCATCCAAGACAACCTCCTTTCCCCACAGATATCTCACCACAATGAGCAGCTTTGCCCCAGCCCCCCATGAGCCCCCACTGCCTGTCTGTCCCTCCTGAATCCCCCTCTCCAAGCAATGCAATTTATGGTTCAAGAACCCAACAATTTACATGTCAAACTGCAGTTCAAAGTTTGCATGAGTGGATTTCAACACCTGAAACGGTGCTTGGCCTTCAGCCAGATGAATTGCTGATCCTGTTTTCCCAGCCTTTCTCCCACCTCTGCCCAAAAGGAGGATGCTAAATTCCCTGCATCCATGTGCCCAGTGCCCTGGCTGCACTGAGGGCAGAGCATCCCTGCCCTTGTCATCCATTGAACCGTGATGGGGGTTTTGATGTCTGTGTGGACACACAGTCGGCTTTCCAGGAACAATTCTACAGGTAGTGCAACCACTCACCTGCAATGACAAAGGGAGAGGGGCTGGTGCAGCTCATCCACTCACAGTGGACAGCTCTGGAGAGATTTTGTTTTATGGCTTCAGTGGGGAGAGCTCCCACGCACTAATGTGTGTTTGCCAAGGGATGAGAAACACAGTGACTGACAGGGAGCTACAAGGTAGGGAGGAGGGAAGGGGCCCAGCCCTTTGAGAAAGGGCTGTGAGGCATCCTGACCCTGTTTCAGCCCTGCCCAAGGCCACCAGTCCCTGTCCCAATGATGCTGTGGGGTGCCAGACACAGGACAGTCATGCAGGCTGATGTCCTGTCCCATCCAGTCCTGTGCCTGGGCTGCCCCAGGCCCTGGCTGGGGACACCCAGCCCTTGCTCCCCAACATTGATCTCCAAGCCTGAGTCCCTATTCCATAGTTCCAGCAGTTGCCCCCATGCTGGAACCCCCACATAGCCTGTGGGAGCTGAGCTCCGATGGCAAGACCCACCCAGCTGTCTCCCAAACCTGGAGCTTTGCACCTCGCTGCAGAACAAATCTGACACCAGGGCAATAAGGAGAGGTGGGCACACCACCCCAGGAAGCCCAGGACATGGTCAGAGGGATTAAAACAGGGGTAACCACACAGGATGAGTCAACTCTTTGTGGCAGAGCCTGGATGTTTGCTGGAACATCACAGTTTTCATACCCCTGTGCCTGGTTTCAGACAAAACTTTTCTCATTACTTGGAAGAGATGAGGGTGGGAGGGAGGAGCAGAGCCAGAGGCAGGGAGTCGCCCAGCCTGCTTTACGAAAGCCAGTGCACCCACCTTGGGAACCCAGCATTGCTCCCCTAAACAACCAGAGTTTCGGGGCATGCAATGGGGCCGAAGGTAAACTCAGCAGGCAAACGGCAAAGCTCATCCCAAAGCATTGCTAAGGAGCAGGCTCATGACACAAAGCCCAGCTTCCAGCCTCAGCCGTGGTCCAGCTGCCTTCCCGTGCCCCCTCAATTTGCATAACTATCCACGGGAGGAGCGGAGCAGCCCCCCAGCCGAACAGCTGGCCATTGGCAAAATGGATTATAGCACCCTTTTGTCCCCATGTCTGGCTCAGTCCGTTTGCATATTCAAGCTTTTTTCCCCACCCGGGCATCTCCTGTGCCGGGAACTCGATGTGCTCCAGGCTCAGCCCCTCTCCAGCAATTCAGTTAGTTTGGGTATACAAACATCCCGGTGAGGAGAATGGAAACAGGTCCACTGGGACAGAGCCCTCACTGTGAGGGAAGCTGGGAGCGTGGAAATGAGGTTGGATGTTTCCATTTGCAAGTGGATTTAGGAACAGGTGTAACTCTGAATACTGGAATATGTGAAAATGCAGCACAATACAAAATAGAAAAAAAAAGATACATTTTGAAGTTGCTCTTTTCTTGTCTGAGAGTCACTGCTACCATTCTGAACAGCTCTTGCTGTGGAAGATACATGTGTCATCAGGAGTTCAAGGTCTAGACAGCTTTGTGTATGCACAAATAAGATGAACATTCCCAGTGCTTTCCTGCCTACGGGCTAAATTCACATTCTTTTCCTCAAGGGCAATAGTTTTAGGAAACTTTTCTTGGCAAGAACTCAAAGAGATTGGTGACTAAAAACTATCCCAGCCATTCCCACCAGCCCTGAGTGAGGCTGACTTAAAGAAATTCCTTTCTTTAGAATGAATGTGTGTTTCAGACCAAAACTATGCTGGGTAGAACAACTTGCTTTTGCTACAGTTCAAACATTGTGCCACAACCCTTTTGGTTTAAATTATGATTGCCTATATTGGACTTTTTTTCCTATTCAAATTTTGCTATTTCTATTGAATTCTCTGTGTTTTTCCTCTTCTGTCACCATTTTCTCATCTGCCTAGACAGACTCCAATATAGTGACATTTGAAAGCAGAACACCCACATCAGACAGGCAAGTCAGACACACTCACCCTGCCCTACATGATGGAGAGGAGCTCCCAGATCAACAACATTTTTATTACAAGATCCTGATTTTAGAGTTGTTTCCAATGACTTAAAGGTGTTCAGGCAGAAGTTCTTCCATGACAGGTATCTGCTTTGGATTAATTCCTTCTATTTGTTGAAAAGGAGCTAAACTGGTTCAACACCAAAACCAAAACAAACCACCAGCCATGTAGGTAAGAAGCCTTAGCATCTATAGGGACTCACGTTCCTGTGATCATCACAACACTCGTGTCACTAATTAGCATTTGTGATTCCTATAAAGTTTCATCCAATTTTGACCTTTCCTTTAAGGTGGAGAAACACAGCAGTTTGTAAACTCTTATTTGAGATTGGAAAGTTCAGCATCTTAGCTCTCTAAACATTTCACATGGGATGGGCAAACACCTGCTATCCCAGTTCTCTCTCACTGCCTAGGTAGCCCACACACCACCCAAATCCCTCCAACTCTGGGCAAAATTTTCCAAACTGAAAGAGGATAATGGATGTAACTGTATGGAGGATAGAACAGAATGATGGGGATGGGGAGACATTAGGGATGCTTATGAGTCAGAGGGGAAAACCAGAACTAGATCATCTTGTAGTAGCCAGACTAAATTCCAGAGTAAATCCTACGCTCCCTAGGCATGGACATTGCTTTCTTGGCAAGTAAAAAGCTATGAAGCCATCTGCAAAACATGTATTTATTTCCTCTCTGGTGGATCCATTCTATCAGACAATAATTGCAGTAATCTTGGGCTGCATGCTTGCATAGAGACTGACTCTGATGTGGGCCACACAGAATGACAACACAGAGTCATTTGGGTTGGAAAAAACCTCCAAGGTCATTGAGTCCAACCTTCTGACCAACCACCACCTTGTCAACTGGACCACAGCACTGACTGCCACATTCAGTCATTTCCTGGACACCTCCAGGGACAGTGACTCCACCACCTCCCTGGGCAGTTTGCTCCAAGGCTTAACAGCCCTTTTTATGAAAAAATTTTTCCTGATGTCCAAACTGAACCTCCCCTGGAGCAGCTTGTGGCTCTGTCCTCTCATCCTCTCACTGGTTGTCAGGGAGAAGCTGGTGGTCCCCACCTGGCTCCAACCTCCTTACAGGGAGCTGTAGAGTGACAACATTTCTCTTCAGCTTCTTTTTCTCCAGGCTTTTCTCTCCAGCTCCCTCAGTTGCTCCTCATAGGACTTAGAAAAGTCATGACAATGCTGATGACCAAATCTGGACAATTAGCATATTTTCCTATCTTGTTTCAGTGGAAGATTTATATCAGATAATGTTTTCAGAACTGTGCTAGAGGTAGATGAACATTGAAAAATCTCTCAGAATTAGCAAGCAGCATAGTCAAGGCTGCCTACAGACTCATAATTTGCTCTCATGCACCTTTCTACATTTTGCAAGATTGTCCATTTATGTAACAACATGCTCCATTTTCCATGGGAACACGTCTCTGTGCGTGGAAAGAGCTTTGGGAGAACAAAGCAGAGTTCAAAATCACAAGCAAGGGCTACAGCACTGACCTTTCCCTTGCTGTACCCACATCATCATGAGCTCTGACACTTTCAGAAACCTGTTCAATCAGTGTCCCAAACACTCACCTGATGCAGAGTAGCTGTAAGATGAAGCAAGGAAGAGCAAAAAAAAAAAAAAAATTANTTCACATTCTTTTCCTCAAGGGCAATAGTTTTAGGAAACTTTTCTTGGCAAGAACTCAAAGAGATTGGTGACTAAAAACTATCCCAGCCATTCCCACCAGCCCTGAGTGAGGCTGACTTAAAGAAATTCCTTTCTTTAGAATGAATGTGTGTTTCAGACCAAAACTATGCTGGGTAGAACAACTTGCTTTTGCTACAGTTCAAACATTGTGCCACAACCCTTTTGGTTTAAATTATGATTGCCTATATTGGACTTTTTTTCCTATTCAAATTTTGCTATTTCTATTGAATTCTCTGTGTTTTTCCTCTTCTGTCACCATTTTCTCATCTGCCTAGACAGACTCCAATATAGTGACATTTGAAAGCAGAACACCCACATCAGACAGGCAAGTCAGACACACTCACCCTGCCCTACATGATGGAGAGGAGCTCCCAGATCAACAACATTTTTATTACAAGATCCTGATTTTAGAGTTGTTTCCAATGACTTAAAGGTGTTCAGGCAGAAGTTCTTCCATGACAGGTATCTGCTTTGGATTAATTCCTTCTATTTGTTGAAAAGGAGCTAAACTGGTTCAACACCAAAACCAAAACAAACCACCAGCCATGTAGGTAAGAAGCCTTAGCATCTATAGGGACTCACGTTCCTGTGATCATCACAACACTCGTGTCACTAATTAGCATTTGTGATTCCTATAAAGTTTCATCCAATTTTGACCTTTCCTTTAAGGTGGAGAAACACAGCAGTTTGTAAACTCTTATTTGAGATTGGAAAGTTCAGCATCTTAGCTCTCTAAACATTTCACATGGGATGGGCAAACACCTGCTATCCCAGTTCTCTCTCACTGCCTAGGTAGCCCACACACCACCCAAATCCCTCCAACTCTGGGCAAAATTTTCCAAACTGAAAGAGGATAATGGATGTAACTGTATGGAGGATAGAACAGAATGATGGGGATGGGGAGACATTAGGGATGCTTATGAGTCAGAGGGGAAAACCAGAACTAGATCATCTTGTAGTAGCCAGACTAAATTCCAGAGTAAATCCTACGCTCCCTAGGCATGGACATTGCTTTCTTGGCAAGTAAAAAGCTATGAAGCCATCTGCAAAACATGTATTTATTTCCTCTCTGGTGGATCCATTCTATCAGACAATAATTGCAGTAATCTTGGGCTGCATGCTTGCATAGAGACTGACTCTGATGTGGGCCACACAGAATGACAACACAGAGTCATTTGGGTTGGAAAAAACCTCCAAGGTCATTGAGTCCAACCTTCTGACCAACCACCACCTTGTCAACTGGACCACAGCACTGACTGCCACATTCAGTCATTTCCTGGACACCTCCAGGGACAGTGACTCCACCACCTCCCTGGGCAGTTTGCTCCAAGGCTTAACAGCCCTTTTTATGAAAAAATTTTTCCTGATGTCCAAACTGAACCTCCCCTGGAGCAGCTTGTGGCTCTGTCCTCTCATCCTCTCACTGGTTGTCAGGGAGAAGCTGGTGGTCCCCACCTGGCTCCAACCTCCTTACAGGGAGCTGTAGAGTGACAACATTTCTCTTCAGCTTCTTTTTCTCCAGGCTTTTCTCTCCAGCTCCCTCAGTTGCTCCTCATAGGACTTAGAAAAGTCATGACAATGCTGATGACCAAATCTGGACAATTAGCATATTTTCCTATCTTGTTTCAGTGGAAGATTTATATCAGATAATGTTTTCAGAACTGTGCTAGAGGTAGATGAACATTGAAAAATCTCTCAGAATTAGCAAGCAGCATAGTCAAGGCTGCCTACAGACTCATAATTTGCTCTCATGCACCTTTCTACATTTTGCAAGATTGTCCATTTATGTAACAACATGCTCCATTTTCCATGGGAACACGTCTCTGTGCGTGGAAAGAGCTTTGGGAGAACAAAGCAGAGTTCAAAATCACAAGCAAGGGCTACAGCACTGACCTTTCCCTTGCTGTACCCACATCATCATGAGCTCTGACACTTTCAGAAACCTGTTCAATCAGTGTCCCAAACACTCACCTGATGCAGAGTAGCTGTAAGATGAAGCAAGGAAGAGCAAAAAAAAAAAAAAAAATTAAAAAAAAAAAAGGGANGAGAAGAGGTAAAAAAAAAAAAGGAAAAAAAAAAAAAAAAAAAAAATTAAAAAAAAAAAAGGAGCTGGGGCAGCTGAACATTACCCCAGCCCTTACCTGAGTGCTCTGGGAGTACACCCTCACTCCACACTGCTGCAGGGAGGAGTTCAGCCAAGTCTGTTTGGGAAAGTGGGACACAAGTTTTGAGTACGCTACAGAACAGCCCTCACTTCCAATTCACATCACCACTCAGATCACACAAGCTTACCTGAATGAGACCTCATCAGCTCTTCATCCAAACTGAGGCATCATGAAACATTTAAACTTGTGGCTTGGGTTCTAAAGAGTTTAAGAAATGAAATGCCGCTCTAAGGAAGTTTTAAACTTGTTTCCATGGACTCCATGCCATACTTCCCTGGCTCAAAGCACTCACAGCATAGATCTCAAAGGCATTTTACAACAGCAAAAATCCATAAAAGTGGCAGTGCTGATGGGTCCAAGAAGCTGCAGATAGTGAAAGATAGAAAAATCTCATTTTCCCCTAGTAAATACCCAGCATTTCAGCATGCCAGTGACTACTGTGATGACCAGATGGTGGTGGGAGCAGTAAGTTGGATGATGTTAACTACACGCAAACTCCAAAACAACTGATGCCCAAACTCACTTTGAAAACACACCAGAATGGGCTGATCAGCATATGGCAGTAAAAGCTCCACTGAAACTGCATTTTGTGTCCTTTAAGCAACTAACAAGCTCCACCAAGGGGTCCAAGGACAAGCAGCCACAGCAAGCAGGGCCCCAGATCCCAACCATTTGCTGCTCGTCCCTTTATGATGGTGATGAAGAGGTGCAGAGATGTGGTGGAAGTGTCAGCCTGCAGCTCCTGGCCCAGGTCCAGGTAAGGTGAGCATGTGCAACACATGCCACCAGCACAGCTGTGTCACCTCTTCTAATGATAAAACCTTGAAGGAAACATCCCAGGTGATCTGCTGAGCAGCACTGGATGATTCCTAATGAAAGGATGAGCCCTGCTGTGAGAGCCCACCGTGCAAGCACACAGATCTAGACTCCGTACTTTTAAAAACAAACAATGTGTCGTTTGCACAATAAACACAGTGAACAGATTGAGAAAAATTATTCTGGCATCTGCCAACCTCCACTGAGGGCTTTCCAACAAACCTGTGGGTTTTGAGAGGAACTGCAGAGATCATCCTTACACCAACAGGTTAGCAGCAACTTTGCCTGTGATTTGAAAGCAAAGGTAAATCCACTAGGCGCTAACCCTCAGAAGGGACCTGCATACACAAAAATATATATTTTTCCTGAGAGATGATTTAGTCCAACATTACACCACAGAGGCCTATATTCTAACAATGTCAGCTCTGAGCAGGATCCACAGATCCCATTTAAACCATGCATGGGAGCTCCTCCTTTCTGCTCCAGAGTGCTCTCCTTGCCACCTTATTTTCAGCTTCTCTTCCTCCAGCAGTTATTTACCTTGAAACATCAAGGCTTGCTTGCACATGCAAGCTGCATAGATATAGAGGAAAATGGGACAGGATCCAGAGGGAAAGGACTGTGGAAAGTCAGCCAGCCATGTCCTCTGCCCCAAGCAAGCTGTAACATAGCTATTGCTGCTGACAGATGCTTGCTCTTAACAGATCTCCATTTGTGGAACGGCTACTACTGACTCCCCACACATCTGTTCAGTGACTGCTTACCCTTTTTTTTTTGTATTTGGCCTTAGAAGTAACCACCACTCATCCTAGCTACAATTTAAGCCTCATCTACCATATGATTTCAAGCTCAGTTCTTCCACTGCATCCTCACAAGTGCCTTTTCCCACATTTTCAAGTTATCTGTCATGCCGCTCTCCACTGCGCTTTCCTGTCCCACGTGCAGTGTCTCAAGTTGCACCTCTAAAGTACAGGATTATCTTGAATCTCACCAAATGCACTACCATTTGTGAACCCCAGCCTGAAGCTTTACTACCACCAGCAGTTCCAGCTTTATCTGAAACACTGCTTACAAGCTGTCACAACTCTGCATTGGTGCAGTTGTTTTACCCTACCTAAATTTAGTGCCTTGCTAAAAAGGATCTTGTCTTTCCCCATCTCCTCCCTGCTGCAACCATTTCTACAAGTCGCCAAGATTATTTCGAATTCTAATGCTATCTTATCTTTCACATCTGTCCAGCTTCCTGTTGATTGTGGATTTAACGTGCATACTATTTTCTTATCCAGGTTGTAATAAAAATGAAAGATAAGTGACCTAGAGCAACTCCCTCAGCCCCATGCAACACGGCCTTCCGTTCTGACACTGCGTGCAAGATGGAAGGAAACCACTCCCAGAGCAGAGCTGCTTACAGCCCACTCAACTGCTTCCAAGCACAACTCAGTCTTTCCATTCTTGCAAACCATCCTGTTTGCCCAACAGCCACTACACCATCCCATAAGCAAGTGCAAAGGTGCCATGTTCATCATCTGTGATTTTGTTTAAGAGTGGGACCTCAGATCTCAAGGGGCAGATGCGAAGTCCAAGCCTGCCTCATCTGAAGAAGTTTCAACCAACAATTCCTTTTGCTGTTGGTTCTCATGGGGGATTACATTGGAATCTGCAGACAAAGTGCACAGATTCCTTCCAGCAGATTTCTTCATTTCCAGTGTCAGTGCACAGCTGTTCAACTGCTTATTTTCCTGTCACCGACTAACATGAGCCTAAACTAGATAATTACTACTCCCTACTGTCATGAAATTCATTCTTCAGTATCCAAACCCACTCCTTTCTGTTTGTTTCTATGAAAGGGCTATTTACAGTTTTAACAGCTGGCTTAGCAGGAGACTGAGTCCTGTGTTACCATGAGCAAATGTATCTGCAACTTCCCTTGGGAAACCCCTTCCTACTCTAAGGATCAGGGTAGGAATGTAGTTTTGTGTTGACTGAAAACAGCACACCTACAAAAGCAATTCATCAACACCACAGGCAGGCTGTATTTCAAAGCTAGAGCAAATGTTATCTGGTTGTCTACCTTTGCCTTTGCTTTATCACCATCTTATTGATAGCTTCAGCTTTTGTTATTTTTTCATTGACAACCGCACATC
The DNA here is from genome assembly GCA_013390105.1 of Tichodroma muraria. Lineage (NCBI taxonomy): Eukaryota > Metazoa > Chordata > Aves > Passeriformes > Sittidae > Tichodroma > Tichodroma muraria. The sequence continues at coordinate 100,337 of WAAG01001412.1, forward strand.
TTAACCTCCTTCTATCTGTGTCCTCTGAGGCATTTTCTTCTTTTGCTTCTTCCAGCTTGTCTTCCTTGGGGGAGGAAGAGCTAAATGGATTGCCACATTAGCATTCTCATTCCATGCCATTACACTTTTAACAAGTGCTTTCAAATAGGTAAATTAGCTTTTAAGTGATCCCAGTTGTACCACTGGCCTTTGCTACAATCCTGCATTAAAGCTGATTCACTTTTACTTACCTCTATTGCTCAATTAAGAATACACAGAGAGGAAAAGCAGTTCTGCAGCCAGCAACAGTCCAGGAGTGAGCTGGGTTGTTCCATTACCCACAGTGTCTCATCACCACGCTGCAGCACCTACCCATGAGGGGAACTGGCTCTACCTCACTCACTGTTTCTGGAAGAAGCACCAGTAGTGATCCTCCATCATGTAAGATCATTCCAAAAGGCTGCATGTGCCAGCACCTGTCTGCTCTGTGCTGCCCCACAGCAAGCATCCGTAGGGTGAGACACTCCCAACAACAGCTCCTGGAGGAACCCAAGTCTTTGCTCCAACAGCAACTCCTTTATTTACTCATCTAGAAAAAGGAGAATGATTTTCATCAACAGTGAATGGCTTCACTGCTCCCACACAATATGCAGTAACACATCAAGAACCTGGCAAGTCTCTGCAGTGCTCTTGCACCTTACTACACACACATGCAAGTATCAATAGCACAGATCATTGCCACCTGCAGTGGGAGCCACAGAAGAAAAAGTTTAGAGCATCTTACTGAATACCCTTTTAAAATTTTGTTTAGATTCTGAGTTATGTGCATTTGTTCAGTAATTAAGGGCCAATCCCTTCATGATCGAAGACTGACCCTAACCACATAGCTGGATCCTGGATCCATGGCTGGATCCTGTACCTTGCCACAGCCTTTGGCACATCCCTCAAGGTATTTTTTTCACATGTAAATCATATTCCATTAGCTGATGGGCTGCTTTACTTATGCTATTATCTATTTTCCTATCCCATTTAACACCATTCTGAGATCAATTTCCCCCTTGTTGAGGAAGTCCCTTATTGTAGCTGAACTAAAACAAATAAGCATGTGTTGCAATAGTCTGCAATGAGTGCAGTATGACATTTGAGATGATTCCAGTGTATGTAATCATTGAGACACTTTCGGGATCCAGCATGAGTTATTCTGCAGCTCTCCAGACAAACCTGATGTCACTTTTGTTTCAGATGACCAGAAACCTGCCCTTCCCTTCCACCAAATCCCATGCCTAAGTACCACACTACAGAATCTACCACATTTTTCACAAGAATTTTCACATTTTTTGGTGAAAGTTTCATTTTCACCAGTAAAATCCATGAACAGACACAAGTGCAAAGCAAAATGTCATTTTATTTAATTCAAGGACTATTTTCCTTCTAGTATTGCTGAAGGGATCACCTCCTGGGGAATTGATCATTACAAAGTCCCTGTCTAAAAGTTCAAGTGCTCTTGTTGTACATTCTTTTGAAACACAGAAAACATAATGACCAAGTAGGTGGGCAGCTACTTGCAGTTTTAGCCCACCTAAATTAGCATTGCTTCAGGCTAGAAAACAATTCAAGTAGTAAAATAATGAAAAATGTTAACCTTTAAGGTCACTACCATATTTTGATCAAAAAGTCCTGAATGTATGAAAAGAACATTTGTACATGTTATGAAGTTGTTTTTTAACCAGACACTGTCAAAGATGGCAGTTAAGTATTTTGGACCAGTTGCCAACCAGATATTTAAGAGTTCTATCTGAAGGTTTATTACCAATTTCATTATGCAATTCACTTTTCACATTAAGCTCTTTAACAAAAGCAACATAGACCCGCACCAGAATCACTGTAGACAGATTTAGTTTTATAGAATGCCCTTCTGAAAATTCGTTTCAAAATAGAGATGCTTTTTCTCCAGAACTGTAAAAGCCATAAAAATGCAAAATATTTGTTAGGAAATTTTTAATCAAAATTATTCCTTAATGTTCAAAATAACATTTAACCTCCTACTTTTTTTTGTTGTTGTCATCCACATATTGACCAATAGACTAAACAGGTAACAATGGTTCACGTTTTTCCCCCACCTGAAACATTTCTTCTAACACAAGCCCAAAAGATAGGCAATACAGAGATTCAGGGACATGGATTATGCATGGCAAAGGTAATCCTCTATCACTTTAATTTAGAACAATTCTGATTCTAGCACACAACTTG
>WAAG01001413.1:5244-20933 GCA_013390105.1 Tichodroma muraria
TCTTTTTTTTCACAACAAGGAAAAGTATCATTTTTGTCTAGTAAAGCTTCAGGAAACAAAGAATTGGTATCTTTTGGACAGGAAAACTACAAGACTTATTGTTTGGCTATTTATTATATTGGGACTTTTGCAGCAAAGCTCTTTCTTACCACAGCCCCACATCACAAAAAATTACAAACCAATGCCAAAATTTCCTGACAGCCAAAGGATGTTGACCATATTCAGTACCTTACACTGAGGGAAACTAGATAAAAAACTTCTGCAAGTAAATTTGGAACAGACTTCACCTATTCAATAATTTAAAATGAAATACATGCACATTTTATAGCCTGTGCTTCCTTTCTAGTGACGTGAAGAACATAACTTGGCTAACAGCTTTGTGTTTTTTCCCAAATACGACCCAGGAATATTGTGCTTCTGAACATTAGCCAACGTTGACTTACAAAACAAAACAAAATAAAACAAAATCATTTTCCTGCATTTAAAAACATCTCCACACTTCAGAAAAGTAAAAAAGAAGCTCTGCTAAATATCAGTATTCTTGTGCTATAAGCTAAAAAAATATTAAGCAAAAAAAAGAAGAGTCAATAGCAAACTGCTGCACTAACAGTGGTAATGTTGAACCATTACCATTAAAACAAGAGTTTTAGTGTCAAAAGACAAACTCACAAAGTCTCCAAGCAATAATCCCTGGCAGCAGCTTGCACCTCACCTGACTGCTTTAAGCTGTTTAGAACAGCAGCTGCCAAAAGCTGTGCTGTTTGTTGCCTGTGCCCTTGCAAAAAGATGCACCTGTGCACTTCCCACACAGCCAGTCGAATGCCCAGCCAGGTTTCTAAAATAATTTTGCATTATTGGGCAGGTTACCATACATTACTACACCCTTTCTCTTCTCTGAGGTTTTCTTTTCTTCTCCACGAGAAGAACTTTGTGTCAGGCAGATTTTGTCCTTACTGATATTAAGCAGGGCTCTGATGGTAGACACATACAAAAAGAGTGTCTGTCATCACAGCAGTCAAGCAGCAATCTTGTTATCTTTGTGTCAACCCACGATGTTACCAGGACATTTTTAACAAACCTGCTTTGCAAAAGTCATATCCTGAAATACATTTTGGATGAAAACGTCACCCTTCAAAGAGAATAAAGTCAATCAATAGTCTTGTTATTGGTCTTTATTCAGCCAAATTTCTCAATTAGAGGGCCAGCTGAAAGCTTACTGGAATCAACAGCAATATGATATTTTTGCCTTTAAATGTCAGCGCTGCCTGCTGCAGTCACCTCAGCTCGTGTTAATAAGGTGCATCCTTGGTGTACTGAAGAGAAACTCCCTTTTAATGCACACCATGAATTTACAATAGACACAAGGCCATCCCAGCTGCCCACACCACAGCTCTGCTGCATTTTGCACATTGCTCCCTCCCAGGTCGCAGCAGGGCTCTGGGAAGCACTCACCCACTGTAATCAACTCTTCTTGCACTTCATGTCTTGTAAGGCAAGCATGCAGAGTTGTCCAAATCCTCTCCCATAAGACAAACATTCTAATCCTTAAATAAGCTTTTTGTCCTCTTCCTGCCTTCCAGGAATCAAAATAGTCTGTTTAGGTTTGTTTTTTTTTCATCTGCCAGTCCAGCATGGGACACAATATTCCACTTGCAGTCTTACTGGAGCTTTACAGCAGAGCAACATTATCTCTCTTGATTCATACCTAATCCCTCTGTTTACACATATGGGACCTTGTTAGCTCTTGCTCCTGCCACACACTGTGTTTTTATCTTCAAAGTAAGCACGTGTTGTTATGTGTGCTCTATTCAGCTCCAGGAATACATTCTTGTGCCTTCAAAACACTGCCTCTGACTTAACAGCATCAAACACTGGGCTCTTCACACGCCCATTATCGCCTTTCTCCATAACCTCATTGACAACCTACCCTTGACAAGCTGTTTTCCATCACCTATTTGGATTCAACACACCCTGGTCCTGATGCTGTTCATAATTCCAAACGTGTTTCCCTTCTAACCTTACCTGAGTCTGTTTCTACTTACTGTGACCCTTTATTTCCTGCCAGTTTGCCAACTAGCAATCAAGCTCACAGAAGCTGTTATGTTGTCAAAGATTGCCTTACCTATGACAGATTTTTTTTCAACTGCTTAAATAAAAATCACTAAAACAATACATCAGCTGAGTACAGAGAGGCTATCAGAGAAGAAAGGAACACCAGCTCTGCTCTCTATCACATCCCTGGCAAGAAATCTCGATATAAATTGGATTTTAAAGTAAGTTTTAAATTACGGTTAGCATTAGTAAACTGAAAAAAAATGGCATCTTCAATCAACCTTACTCAATGTTTTAGAAGTAATTTTTTTCTAATGCTAAGCTTTAACCAAAACACAGCCCTGTTTGTAACCCTTAACTCTACTCTTTGACTTCTGTCAATATCTCAGATGCCCAGTTTATCTATAACAGGACAAATTACACATCATGGGAGCCCTCAAAACAGTAGTGGGTTAATCTTCATTGAGCACAAGCACAAATTAGTTGTACTCCACCATGTTTCTCCTCAGAGGCAGGGGAGAACAGGAGGGGGTGGCCCTCTGTGTCAGGGACCAGCTGGAATGCACAGATCTACACCTGAGGATGGATGAGGAGCTGACCTTATCAGTCAGGATTAAAGAGGGGACAGGGACAGGTGACATTACAGACACCTCGGGGGCTGCTACAGGCCACCCGAGCTGGGAGACCGAGGGGAGTGTCCTCACATCCACAATCCCTGTCCTCGTGGGTGACTTCGACCAGCCCAATAGCTCTTGGGGGGACAGCACAGCGGGGCAAAACCAACCCAGAAGGTTCCTGGAACGCATGCTTGGCAACTCTTCTCCGAGTGACAAGGACATGGACCTGTTGGAGCAGGTCCAGAGGAGGCCACAAAGATGCTCAGGGGGCTACAGAATCTCTGCTATGGAGACAGGGAGATTTGAGACTGTCAGCCTTGAGAAGAGAAGGCTCCACAGAGACCTTAGGGCACCTTCCAACACCTAAGGGGGCTCCAAGAAAGCTGGAGGGGGACTTTTGGACTGTCATGGAGTGACAGGAGAAGGGGAAATTGCTTTAAACTGAATGGAGTGACAGAACAAGGGGAAATTGCTTTGAAGTGAAAGAGCACAGGTTTAGATTGCTTAGATTGGGTGTTAGGAAGAAATTCTTCCCGGTGAGGGTGGGGAGGCCCTGGCACAGGTTGCCCAGAGAAGCTGTGGCTGCCCAGCCCTGGAAGTGTGCAGACCCGGGACAGGGCTTGGAGCTACCTGGGATAGTGGAAAGTGTCCCTGCCCATGGCAGGGGGGTTGGAATGAGATGATCTTTAAGGTTCCTTCCAACCCAAACTAATCTTTGATTCTAGGATGTACTTGTTTTATTTTGAAGACCTCCTTTTACTACTTTGTATTTATTACATTACAAAATAGCCTACTATCTCTTTTCCATTTCCATTGTAAATTTTATTGAATTACTCCTTGAAGGAATGATATTTTCAATATTCTCACATAATTTACCACAGATTTCTGTATTTTGGTCTGAAATTATATATATATATGTATGTATGTATGTATAGCAAATGACACAGATTACAGAAGATACAAACAAAACCAAATGCTAAAGACTAAATGACTACTTTTTAACTGTACATCCAATTAAAAACAGTTCAAATGGGCATGTATTAATTCAACGGGACAAACCTGTTTGTGCTTACTAAACTAGAAGACTCCAAAACTTGAAATTAATGGCCTTGTTACTTTTCACAAGTTTATAGGATATTATTTTTTGCAGGTTAAATGTAGTCTAAACACCTCATAAAATTTGCCTTCTAACTTAGCAAATAAAACTAATAATTATGTACTGTAGTATGCCATTAACTGAAGCCCCCTACTGACTTTTCTGTGGGGAAAAAAAAAGGGTTTGCGCCATAAATTAGGATAAAGGTTTGATGTTAAATGCCGTCTGAGAAGCGGAAAAGCACCACTAGCAAACTGTGCGCAAGCTAGCAGGTGTAACTGGGAATGAGCATAGCTCACTTTCTGTTATCATGACAAAGAAAGAAAACTTGCCAGAAAATAGTCAGATGTGAAAACCTGCCTGCCAATTTACAGTAGTTACAGGGAGTTTATACAGAATTGAACAGAAACCCGAATCTTCTTGCAGTGAATATCCACATCATAAAAAAAAAAATAATAATAAATTAAAAATTGTAGTTTGCTTTCTTCTCCTTTAAAAGTAGTATGAGAGAGGGTATGGAGACGTTAGTCCTAACCCTGAACAGTTTATCTACTGGACATAATTCAGTGAAAAAACAGATTCTCTTCCCAGAGTGTGATTTTATTCAGCCCTTTCCACAAAAAGCATTTTCTGACCGTTTGTCTGGCCTAAATATTCTCTAAAGTAATTTTTGACAAAAGGTGTCTCTTTTTTTTTCCATCATGTGTGGGTTTTCCTTGAGTCTGCGATTAGAGGTAGGTGCCACTTTGCTCAACACTAAGTGCACATATCAGCAGGCATGGTCTAAATGCCAACATCAATGTCTCAGTAAGGGAGTCCTAGGAAGAGCATTTGAGTCTTCCACACCTTCAGAAACTGTAAGTTAACAAGAAGGTAGAACTACTGTCAGTCCCAAAAGGGAAAAACAGCTTTAAGTGTTGTGGCAAAACACCTGTACAGGGGAGGCCAAATCCGTACAACTCTTAGGCTGTTCTTAAGTGGTTTTTCACATAAAAGCTTTCAGCTGTTAATACTTTCAATTGAGCATTTGTCAGTTTTGAAGTACAGATTAACAGTGGTCGATCAGATAGGTCTTCACATAATTCCTACAACATGGAACATAACGTCATGATGCAAAGCAAGAACAAGTTGATTCAAAGCCAGGAATGATTTAAAGGCACTGACAGATATCTAAAAATCTACCTATGACTATTTCAGTATACGCAGGTGTGAGATGAAACCTCAAAAACATGATAAATAAAATAATAAAAGCAGCAGAAGAAAGATGCCTGTGTTATATTTATACTGACATACAAACCAAATGATGGCATTTCAGGGACAGTCACCTGCATCTGCACTGGTCACTAATTCCCAATATAAAGATATTTATAAGATTATTCCCAAGGCATTTTCTTTTGTTTTCTCTTAAATACTTCTCCAGCAATCCACTCCAAAGATTAAGCAAAAATCACTAGATTCATAACGCAGTTATCCCAGAGGACACACAGGCTCCTGTTCTGAAACTTCCAGGTTTTTCCACTCCAGTCCCCTGCTTTAACAAGGGCAGCTTCATTCTTTGGCATCTCTGTGCACTTTCTTTATCACTGCACTTTTCTAATTTTGAAGAAAACCAGCAGAGAGATTTTCCTGCGAGCCTTCTACTCCCAGGTGTGGAGCAGTGTAGCAATTTCTACTTGCTGGGAGCAATGGGGTTTATTTAAAGTACTCCTTAGTCCACAGGGGCTCACAGCGAGCTCCTGAGCCCCAACAAGTGGTTACTGGGCTGAGAGTTCTTTCAGATTCTGCCACTAATGTTTTACATCACTGGATGGTTTGTTCTTCCACTTTTCCATCTCTTGGTTGAGAACACTAAGACATTTATAAAGATTCTGAGTATTATCATAGATGAAAAGCAAGATAAAATGATCAGAAATGTTACTAATATTGTTGGTACAATACATTTACTCAAACCACAACCAAATTTGTAACACAGAGGTTCCAGGTTTGAACAAAAGCTAAAATATTAATAGGTCAAAATACACCTTTTATCTCAACAGAGATCCTGCTTAGGATTGTATAGTCAAGTTATATTTCATGTAATAAAAGATAATACAAAAGGAAAATCAAGAATTTCCTTTTAATTTTAATATCATTTCTATCTTTATTGGAAGCTAAAGCCTCTTTGAAGCCTTTTGAAATTGAATTACACTTTCTTTTAAAAACATGCTATCCCACATGGAAGCATTGATCCCTCTATGAAAAGGTAAGAAAGCTGTTGCTCAAAGTTTGAAAGAACTCAAATGACAACTGTTAGTGTAAACAGACCTAAGAGTTTCTTAAATTGTGGACAAAACAATGTATAAATAATTGCAAGCAAAAGAGATCGTTGCTGTTGTGTTTGGCGTATCAGTAAGTATACTTTTGGCTCCAAAAAAAATACCAGTGAAACAATCAGGTTCTGAGCAATAATCAACTGAAATTATCATCATTTCCATAAAAAGAAGCAGCATGATGTACAGTGTTTAGGGGAATTTGCATGAAATCTAAAAAGCACCCATCCATACAGGCAGAACTAAATAGGGAGAGAACTCTCTGATGCTCAAAATAGTACTAGAAATAAATGCTGAAACATCCCAAGGTAACAAAGGACATTTGCACTGAATATCTTCATTCAGACCTATTATATTTTATGAAAAGGATTTTCAAACCCAAATATTTATAATAAAAAATTAGCATCAACTTGGAACTGAACACTTCACAACAGCCAGATGAGAGAGGGGTCTCTACTTTTTTCCTCCCCTCAAATACTGGACATCCCAAAGTTATCTTAACACATATTCATGACAAAGTAGTTTTAGCTACTTAGTACTAGTGCTTAGTACCTGCCACCAGACCAACAGAGTAGCAAAATATCTGCAAAATATCTGCTCCCAAATCATATTAATAATTCATAATAATCAAACAAATTAATAATGAAAGCGAAGGGGGAATGAAGCAAAGAGGGAGTGAAGCAGTGATTAGGGACAAAACAGGGCAAGTATCTATCCTACAATGCCCCTCTGAAGTGTTCCCTGGTAAGCATTTCCACTAGAAAGCCCAGTTTTACAGACCTAGATCTTTCTGGGAGAAAGGTTTTTATTTATATCGACCTTCACAGTCTCAATGGGACATCTCAGAGCATCTGAGCTGACAGAACTAGTTTTCACTTGCATGACTTGAACTGGAATGTAGGTCCCAGCTTACACAAGTTTTCAAGCAAGATCTCTGGACTTTGAAAGAGCCTCAGAGATGTCGTAATTCACTGAGCTTTTTAACATATTTTTTAAAAAAGTTAACATTCCCCTAGGTTGTTTATTCTTTTTCCATGAGTGCCTTCAAAGATTACAGCTTATGTTTTTACATCATTAATAATTCTATACAGATATAAGAGCCACAACTGAATGTTATTACTGTAAATTCTAGCAAACACCTGATATTTCACAAGTCTTCAAGAACAAGCTACCTCTCCTCGAACAAAAACCAGTCTTCTGTCTTAAAGTGCACCAGGATACACTACATGTGCCCTCAAAATCCCTTTTTTATTATTCCCTGAAGAAAGCCCCTATTCACTGAGACTACAGCAGCACAACTTTGCTTTTATTTTTTCTCAACATGAACTAAGTGCAAATAAGCAGTCATTTTGGACAGCACCATGCATAAGGAGTAGATATTTATACAAAACAGAGGAAGCAGACTACCCATAGTGTTCCTGCATACTCTCTCCAGCTGCCTCATCCCCTCTGACAAGCAATGCTTTCTGATGCTTTTCCATTCAGCCCCACCACCTTCCTTTAAAGCAGCAGCACTCTGCTGCTGTACTTGCTCATGCACAGACTCAGCCAGCTTCCCTCGGTGATTTCATCTTGTGGTCAAACAGCCTGGAACCATTACTTCACTGAAAAGAGCTTCATTAACTTTCTGCTTTACACAAACTGAGCACTTGAATGGCAGAATATCTGCAGACCAATATTTACTATCTAGGCATGCCATGCAAATCAGATACTTTACACTCTAAAACTGGCAAAAGGATTCAAAAAACCTTTTTTTAAAAAAACACTTGTGCAGTGTTTGCTCTTTTTGTCTAGTTCTTGCCCTGACCCCGGTTTTTTGGGGTTTTTTTTTGTGACTGAACCATTACTCTCCCCTCTTTGTTTCTGAAAGAAAGGAAAGGGAACAAGGCTGTGCATGTAGATATGGAAGATCCATGTTCGTGATTCAGTGAGAAGTTGCATTCTTGGAATCAGTTTTCCACGGCATATAATTTTCTCTTAGCTCATCTCTGAATCTGAAATTACACCAAAAACCAACAACAAACTCCTGAAGTCATCTCACACCTGCTGAGGCTCACAAGGATCGCTGTAGCCCCCACAAGACCAACACAATCCTAAGGACCTACTGCAAACCCCAAACATTTCTGATCTGCGAGGCCTCCAGTAGCTCCCCAGTCCCTACAGGCACCAAATTTACAGTAGCCACAAGTTAGCGATGCTTAAAGGCAAGAGACACTTTAACATTCATTGCTTTTGATGAGTGCATCATGAATCATACACCTTTAATAAGATAAAATAAAGAAGTAGGTTACCTGGGGTTAAAAGAATGACTGACATAGTGATGAGTGAACAAACAACTAGAATCACCAGCAGCGCAATAGCAATTCCCTTCCAGTTCCTCTGCGGAGGGCTGTTACTTCCAAGTTCCTACAGGAATGGAAAAAAAATGAAATAAAAGGAAAAGACCACGTTTCATAAACATACATTTCCAGAATTATTAGCGATAGGAAAATTGCTCTGTGCACGCTCATAATCACAGCACAGGAGGTGATCATGATCCCTCCCTTCTCCACAGTACACAGAGTCATCCAAAGGTGTGCAACTCTCATGCTTTCTTAATAGATCTCTTTCTTTTTTAAAAAAATATATATATGTAATTTTATACCCCTAAGAGACAACCAAATGATCCTATGCAAGCTGTCCAAAATACAACTGGTGTTAAAATGTCCTGAACATAAACTTCAGGACAATATCAACTAGCAGTTTATAAGATAATTACAGAAATGAAAGTAGCAATTTACTGTAATTCTACCTAACATGGTATGGACCATAAAGGTTTAAATACACATCCTTTTTAATGCACACTATTAAACTTATTTGTAATAGAAAGCATTAGCAAAACTGCCTGAGGCTGCAAGTATTCCATCTGAAGCTACAAGCTCTTTTTCTCTACGCAGTAGATCAACTGTAAACTGCTCCCCTATTAGTTATAAAAAAACAACAGTAGCTTATAACAAATGTTAAATGAATGCTTCTGTAACTACCAGTGCACTTAAGCCTACATCCTCTGTGGTTACACGTTTAACTCCTGCCAGGCACCATTTATATTTTTTCAATAACAGCAATGCATTGCCCATGTTCATGGTACAGTTTGAGACCAAACAGCACATAAACACCTAACAACACGATGACAAAACTAGCACAATTGTTTCTTACAGCCCCAACCTTCCCTCACAGAAAACAGTATTTTTTTCTATCTAGATTTGGCAAGCAGAAATGTTTCTCTGCCACAACTACACGTGCCTTTAGCATCTCAAAATTAAATGCCATGGTAAGATTGCAANACTTTCTGTTACGTTTTACAAGCTTCCAAAAGTGTGGTAACATTTTTTCACAAACACATTAGTTCATTTTGCATTTCTGGGTTATAATGAGTGTGAAATGGGTAAGTCTTAACAGAAAGTGGCAATGTTCTTGTGCCTTCTTGGCTCATGTACACCACTTCAGCATCACACATCACCCACAGCTGCACTAGTGTCTTTAACTTTTTTATGTTGGTTTTTTAAGCCCTTGCTGGTTCATTTCTATCCATAAAAGACAGCCTCTCCCCCCGGTTCTCTTTTCCAGAAAATAAAAGGGGAATTGCCCAACACAATCACTATGGAATCCCACAAGGAATTCTCACAGCAGTCCTCAGCACATCTCAGCTCCCAGCAAGGAATGTCCTCACTTACCCAACGCATCTTCTGCCCACTGGACCCATCATCCTGCCTCGCCTGCCTGAGATTGCCCATTTTTGAGATTTTTAGCCCACCAGAGTGAGGAGCAGCCGTTCTGTCTCCTCAGTGCAGCCCTTACTCCTGGCTGGTGACCCCAGGAGCAGCTCCCTCACCTGAGAGGGGCCAGCCTGCCCCTCCCCTGGGAACCCAGCCTGGGCTGCAGCCAGTGCAGTCAGAATCATTGAACCCTTCTATTTTCACAGAAATCTCCTCCTGGGTGTTGACACTGACCCCGTGTCAGGCAATGGATGATGTTCAGCTACAGCACGCAGAAGTGACTGAGGGCAGCTGCAGTGCAGGATTTGCGGCCAGTCCTTCCCACACTGAGCTCTGCAGCTTTCCCGGGATCACGTGTGGAAGAACCTGATTACCACAACCAACAACACGTCTGGGATACCTGCGGGGTTTCAGCTGAAGTTCAGGAATCCTGTCTTCAGCACTCAGGGGGGAAAATATAGTGTAAGCAGGAACTCCTGGCATCAGCCTCCTTTCTCCACCCCACTGTCCCTGCTTCCCCAACCATTTTCAAGCCTTCCTACTTCCCTAATTTTCTTTCCTACCTTGTGAAATATTAATTACCACAGCCTGTGTAGCCTCAGACACTTGTCTTCAAGGTCTGCATGACTGCTTCATCAGCCCCTTTGCTGACCCCTAGGTTATGAGCATTATGTGGTTCCATCCTCTCTGGACAGCCCTGGCCATGCAAACACTGCAGAGCTTTTCCACAAAATACAGAATTTCACAGCTTACAAAACCACAGCTTTTCCACAAAAATACAGAATTTCTGTGTCCTGCAGGTGAACTCAGATCCAAGCAATTATTTTCCCTTAAGTAAGGATTATTTTAAAGTGTTAATAGCACAGTCTAGGAAACACAAACTTATTCTAAACATCACAGTATTAGCCTTATTTAAACAACACCTGACAGAGTCCAATTTAAGATAAGAACTAGAAGCTCACAGAACCAGGAGGTGGTGAGAGAACTGTAGCTTCCCTCAGAGCATTGTGAAACCCTATTCCAAAGAACTGACTTAAAATGACAGAAGCTGGACAACTTGATGAATGTACCAAAGCTTCTAAAAAATGTACTAAGTCCTCATTATTCACAAGGTTCTTCTCTGCAGACATGAATATTGTTCAGTTTCTAAAAATAAAGCTTCATTTTAAATACTTCTGCAAATTTGTGCAAGGAGAATATCAAAGAGATGAATCAAGTAGTGAGCATACAAAGCTTATTGGTACCCACAGAGAGAAAGAAGAGAGTTTCCAGTTAGCTGAAAACTTGGAAAGTGGCATAAAAAGAAGTACTTGTTTCAAATTAAGATATTAGTTTTTAATATTTGGATAAAAATTACAAGTTGTATCAAAAAATTATATTAGAAATTATTAAAGGTCATGATGATGTCTTGATATTGAGTGAGAACATTCTCATAAGAAATTTATGAAGTTACTGCACACAAACAATATTTGATGAAGTATTAGAAAAAATACTATAATAAAGTGAATTCATAGCACAGTCACTACTGAGGGCGTGTCCAATTAACTTTTTTGATGCTAACCAATGAAACTCTTGGACTGTAACCTACAAAGTTTTAAAACAGTGTAAGCTGCAATTCTTCAACAATAAAATATTTTTAGCCTCGTGCTGCTTTTCAAAATGGCCATAAGCAAAAGGCAGTTAACTAGATCTTTGGACTGTGCATCACTGGCAAGGCAGAAGCTGCGATTTCTGAGTGTGACAAGATAGAGGCATTCAAGAGGAAACATCACAGAGAGCCATACAATGAGAAGCTTTTGACACCATGTAGTTTCCCCATATCTGCTAACTTAACAACAATGAAGACACAGATGGAGATTTAAGGATTTAATCTTCTAAATAGGCTCTTTTATTAATGTGGTTTGAAAAAAATACCAACTCTTGAATATGGTGGTTTATATATAACACTACCTATAATGTTATAGATTTTACAGTCTAATGAATCAGAAAATGGCTGAGCAAAGAATAATACAATTGCAAGTTCTCTCATTATTTATAGCAGTTTTTTTCACAAACCATTTAATTGTGCTGTTGCCAAAAACAATCCTCAAGTAACAGATATTTCTGAATATAATTTGTGACTAATACCTTACCAAAACATAGCTACAAAGACAAAAATTAAACACTGCATGCACAAAAACACTGCACACCAGTGCTAGAGATTCCAGTGGCTATTGCTGCCAAATGCTGAAGACACATTTACTAAGAGCTTAGAAGCCCTTACTGTCAAGGATCTCAACACATGCAACCAAAGGACAAAGCCTAAACTTTCTGTTCTGTGATTGTCTCCATTCAGCCTCTGTTGAAAGACCCCTAAAAGACTGGTCTTACAAAAGCATATATGTGTGATACAGCATTACAGAGGCTGCAAATCCTGCAGCAGTAACCACAAGAAAGGCCAAACCAAAAACCTTCAGAGACTGGGTGTGGGAGGGAGGACAGGTTGAGGCTGTCAGAGGAAAACATGAGTCATTTCAACCCTTCTGCACCCCTCTGTGCTAAATCCCACTCGCCGCTGCAAAACAAGGTATTTCAGAGGGAAATGCTGAAAAAATATACCCAGCAAATATGCAAAGCAAATGTAATTCAAATAGGCTGAAGCATCTTTCTGTCTCCTTTTCTAGGCTGCTTTCTAAATATATAGTCCATCTCCAAACACTTTACAGGCTGCTGATGAACTGATTCACTACGGGCATGAAAATCGTTTAAGCAGCAGCAAGACATGGCTTTGAATATCACAATCTATGGCACAGAATCATAAACAGTTTGGGTTGGAAGGGATCTTAAACATCAGCTCAGTCCAACCCCCCAGTCTCAAAGCCCATCCAGACTGGCCTTGAACACTGCCAGGAAAACTACAGCTTCTCCCAGGTGCCTGTTCCAGTGCCACACCCCCACAGTGAAGAATTTCTTTCTTATGTTGAATGTAAGCCTGTCCTCTTTCGGTGTAAAGCCATTCTCCCTTGTCCTGTCACTACAGGCCCTTGTACAAAGTCCCCCTCCAGCTCTCCTGTAACTCCTTTAGGTGCTGGAAGCTGCTCTAAAGTTTTCACAGAGCTTTCACTCCTCCAGGCTGAACAGCCCCACCTCTCTCAGCCTGCCTCTGCTGGAGAGGAGCTCCAGCCTCTGAGAGCACCTCTCCTGAGAGGTGACCTCCTCTGGACTCCCTTCAACAGGGTCCACACCCTGGAGGCCCCAGAGCTGGAGGCAGCTCTGCAGGTGGGGTCTCACCAGAGCAGGGTAGAGAGGCAGAATCCCCTCCCTCCCCTGCTGCCCACAGAGCCCTGGATGCAGCCCAGGATGCCGCTGGATCTCTGCCCTGCAGGTGCACATTGCTGGGTCATGCTGAGCTGTCCATTCACCAGCACCCCCAAATCCTACCCCTCAGGGCAGCTCTCAGTCCAGCCCCCCCAGCCTTTATTTGTGCTTGGAACTGCCACAACCCATATGGAGGACTTTGCACTTGGCCTTGTGGAACTTGAACACAAGCCCATCTCTCCAGCCTGTCAGGGTCCCAAGGATGTCACGGGGGACAGTGCCAAAAGCCTTGCACAAGTCCATGGCACTTGCTTTTCCCTGATACACCGGTGCTGTAACCCTGCCCTAAAAGGCTGTAGTCTCATTCAGCAGTTCTGAGTTTTTGTTGTCTATTTTTAAATGAAATAGAGATTCTGACACGGATGCTTCATATAATTGCCTCCATAATGTCTGTATCACACAAGACAGTAATCTTGCAGATTATACAAGACTGTAAAAAGAAGACCTCACCCAAGTTCCTATTACAATAGAAATAAAAAAGTAAAACTAAATTCCATTAGATTTATTTTATATAAAAATATTTTTTATCCCTTGACACAAAATTGCAAGCACATATTTTAAACAGCATTGGGGATATTGATTTGAGAAAAATAATTACTCAGAATTAAGTGACGCAGTAGAAGAATACACAAAAACACTTTCAAATATTTCCATATTTCTGCCTGAATAAACTTACAATCTTTCTTGTAAGCAGCATAACCAGAAAAAAAATCACAGCTTCCTTCCGAAAGCTTATCAAGTCGCTCAGTTTTACTGTTAATCAATGAGGATAAAAAGTCTTTAAGACATAATTTTTCTAGCAAGTGTATACCACTAAGGTTGTTGTAAGAGAACAAAAGGTCAGAAAATATTGGCATAACATACTGCATTAGTAAGTCAGGTTCCTGAATTATCCTAACAGCATTTTCTGGATTTCTTGGAAAACTATTTGTGTAAGCCACAGTACAACTTCCACCACGGAAATAATGCCGGAAGCAACAGGAGAATGTCTGGTGAAAGCAGGCATGTGGAAAGGCACTGGCTGCAGCCTGAGGACTACTGAGTGCCTCTGCCAGGCTTTTCCAGAAGAGATTGGGTAGTTAAAATGCAGCATCCCCTTTGGGGAAAGAAGAGAAACCCAAACTTTCAGAGACAAGCTAACTCTGAGATCTGGCATTTAACCAGACTGCCTTTTCTCACAGATCTCCTGCTCATGGAACTCCATGCTGCATCAACACAGCTGATAAATGGTGAGATGAGCCAAATGCAGAAAAAAAACATTTCCTTATAAAAGTTAAGACCAAGAATTCAAGCAGTTTTAATATTTCAGCTGGGCTCAGCTCGAACTGAAAGCAGAGAGTCTGCCAAAATTTCTGCACAAAGTGAACTTTACCAGGCTGACATGCCCAACAGTCCAGGTCTGCAGATGCACATTGGTGTTTACCCCTGGACTGTGTTTATTTGGAACACAAAACCCACCAGCACTGAGCTGCAGCAGTGTCTGGTGCTTGCCTGGTTTTGTGTTGAGGCAGGTGAAAGATCTTAGAGGAGCTTTGGGCTGTAGCAGATTTGGGCTTTAGCAGTTTGGGGATGTGGCAGTTTCTGCCAGCACGGCATCTTCTGATGCCTTGAATAAATCATCTGCTTTCTTTTGTCTTTTTTTTCTTTTTTTTCTGCTTTTGTTCTGTCACCAGGACAAAGCCTACAGAAAAAAGCACTAAGGAGAATCACAGCCCCCTCCCCCTTATTTTGGCAAGAATTTCAGGAGCAAAGTGCATTAGAGTGGGAAAAGCAAACGCAATTTGCTTTGCAGTAGGAATGAGAATGAGTCTCACTCCGCAGCTCAGATGTAATCACAACAATATCACTTCATTAAACTCTTGCCATTTGCATTCCCCAAACATAAAGAAAAGGTGACAAATGAAAAAAAGACGAATAATTTCATGTCACATTTCAGGTGTTTTAAAAGACAGACTCAATAAATACACTTATAATAGAAAGATTGCAGTCTTTCCAAAGCTCTTTAGAGAGCTAGGCTTACAACTGATATTAAGTACTACCTGCCCTGGGTTTGCAGTGTGCTGTTTGAAGGGAAATTACCCCAGCAAGCCTTCTGATTTCGTGATTAAGTGATTGTGTCCATTCCTTTCCAGCTGCTTTTGACTAATCCCATGGCCTAGATAGCAAGAGAGATTAAAAGACAGATCCATAAAGTGGTACAGGATAGTTCTAATCCATTTGCATAAGTACCTATTATTTTCATCCCTCATGTTCCCTTTACAATCCACTGTGTTATAAGATCCTGTTGCTACAATTCTTGTCTCAATGATTATGGTCACACAATTGCTTTCCTCGGTCAATATCTTTATTCATGAAAACATTGGCACTTCTTTTCAGAGTCATTGTAAAACGCCACTTCCAGAGGAATGCAGGATTCTGTCAGCTCTATGGATAACTGGCATTTTAAAAAGAGAGCAGCTTGTCAGCAATTACCCTGCTCCGAACAGGTGCAGGGTTTGGATAT
>WAAG01001415.1:0-19792 GCA_013390105.1 Tichodroma muraria
AGAGAGAAAATGATTTGCGCATTTCATGAAGGGAGTTAATAAAGGACAGTCAGATTGTGTAGGGGTGAGCAGAAGAGCTAATTTCAATGTCTTATTCAGCAAGGGGATTCAGGCTTATCCAGAACCTCCACGAATAACTAACACAAATACTGTAATAAATAACAATGGCAAATAAAGCTATGCAGCGATTTATGGAGATATTTTTCCCATTTACATTTTGATGTCTTTTAGAAAGTGATTATTTTTTATTAAAGGAAAAAAAAAATAAGAAAATCCTGAAGTGCATTTTGTTTATTTGGAGATCAAGGAAAAAAAGCTATTAGCAAGAGCTGAGTAGTTAAACTGCTTTTAAGCCAAGAGATTCCTTCATTCTAGGCTTACCTGAAGAACTTTGTGACCTTGTATGAGTCATCTGATTTCCTCACAAGTCCACCAACTCTAGGGAAAAATAGGAAAAAAAATCAGGATCTCATTTAGAATCAGGTTTCACACCTGATCTGTTTTCCCTTCAAAAGTGAACTGTGGAAATAAGAAAAATGACTATTGTTTAAATACTGGGAAAAAAATATGGAAATAAGATGAAATAAGGGAAATGGCTGCACTCTGTAACCCACTTCGACAATGATCCAAGAGCAAACAAACCCCAGGTATCCAGCAAAAGTGAGCATGGCCATTATGAGCTTAAACAATGGGCACAGTTGTGCTCATTGCTACCCTTGTGTAAGTCTGGCTTACACTCCAGGTTTTCAGAGCAATTGTCTTGAGCAGTGACAAACCAAAGATCTCAAAAGCACGTGGCAACACAGCCTGGCTGCAAGGTACTGAAAATCCAACCACTTGAGGTGGATTCCAGGTTCTGCACCTGATGTGCTTTGATGGGAGAAAATTTTGCCTCATTTCCCCATTAATTTTTTTTTTTGTTTGTTTGTCTAATATAATTTTAAAAGACAAGCTTTGTTGGTGTTTTTTTTTTTAAGCATTTATAGCGCTTACTTTAATGAAGTACTGATCTCCTCACATGTCTGTTCACATCTACCTTTACTTTGGGAAGAAATGTCTCTTTTCTACAGTTACTCTTCAGCACATCATTCTGTAAAGACCCAGGAAAATCTGAACTCTAAAGAAACTCCCCTAGGAACCTGCTCAGGAATTTTGCATATACTACGCAGCGAGAGCAGATTAAAACCACTCTAATTTATTTTATTTTATGGACAAGCTATTACTTTATGCTTTGGTCAGTCTAAATTATGGCTGTAAAATATTGCAAATAAAACCACTTAAAAATGCTGCAGAACTCTGATAAACAATAGATTCACCTGTGAATTTGAGAAGATATTTTGACTAATTCAATATTTCAAAAACATTAGGTATTAAAACACACTTTAGTTGAGCTGAGAAGCAGGGCAAATCCCAAGTGAAATTCTCAGAATTTTTCTATCATTTTCACCCAAGGAATGTTTTCTTAATGCAAAATTAAATCTATTTGTTAATAATCAGCTAAAAGGAAACCAATTCTTTACATATTTTTTTCCTTACCTACATGGTTACATAATTGATCTGGTGACAGCAGCACAGCTATTGCCCACCATTTTTTTTATAAATTTCATCAAAAACGGAAATTTTTTTTTCCAGGCTTACAGTTTTGTGTCAGGAACAACCTCTCTAACAACAGCAATAAATGTATGAACTTTCCACTGCTGAGTGTCAACCCTCGACACAAAAAAACCCAGATCTAACTGATTCTGTCAGGTGGTATTTCCTATCCTTTGTTATATCTGACAGTAGGAAAGTCTCTTGACTTGAGACTTGGTAATGCTCAAGAAAATAGGGTCAAGCAAGAATTTCTAGACTGATTGATTCTTCAGCTTCACTGTTAAATGCTCTACAGGGTTACTCTTAGGTGACAGTCAATGTGGATAGTTTGTTTTATTTTTGTTTTTGACTTGTTCAGATTTTAGTGAACTGGAAAACATCCAGTGAAACTTAATATCACCATAACCATTCCTTGGCTGAAATTCCACAGTTCTCAGAATTTAGTCTGGACAGGAGGATTTATAATTTTCCATTTAAGACCCAGAGTGGTCTTTGAGAATTCACTGAAATTCACAGAGAATCTGACCTGAATTTTAGAATTTAAGAAAAACCCCAAGTACTTATAATACAAAACAGTATTCAGCAAAGCTTTTGCTAAACTTATGCAGAAAATTAATAGTTGCCCCTTATACCTATACATCCTGCTTTGTCTCACTTTGCCTGCATAAGATGTTATGTTACTGTGAATACTGCTGCTTCCTAGGCTACTGCTTTTGTTTCCTGAGGAGATGTACAGCCAGCTCAACTTGAGAAGGTATAAAATAGTCTTGCCATGTGGATTCTGGCTCAACCCTTTCTTCTTCCTGCTACGTTTGCCAAGAATTGCACAGGCAGAAACGTCACTCACATTGTCAACAGGGACAATCCTGTGACAATTGCAGAGCAGGAAAAAAGCTGCCTGCTTTTCTTTACATCTGTTTGTCAGCATAGAAATATCAGAGAAAGTTTCCTTCCTGACCCAAGTATTCAGTAGTTTGGTGCTATTGTTCACATCCAAAAAAGGATGCACAGGTTTGGCATGGGTATGTAGAACGTGTGACTGAGGGAGCACATGAGACCTCCTGCTGCCATTGAACTCTCTCAAAGTGAGGGTGATGGATCCAGACCCCAGCGAGGCTGAGCTTGGCTCTCTGGAGCTGGGTAAAAGATTATTTTCTGAGGCCAAGCTGGATGGGAGCCTTGGACAATCTGATCTCGTGGGCATCAGCCCTGCCCATGGTGGGGGGTTTAAAATGAGATGATTTTTATGGTTCCTTCCACACCAAGACATTCTGTGATTATATGATCCTGTGATACCACCCCAGCATCACTGGATATGAAGAACATTAGAGCCATGATGTCATCACAGCACTAATTTATTGTAACTAATACAATAAAGTTGTAATATTTATTATATTAACGGTGTAATATTGTCAACTAATACAATAAAACTAATATTTATTATAACTAATATATACTCACTGCCAACACCCAGACCCAGTTTTTAGGGTACAGTTTTGGCCTACTCCGTGCCATTGTTAATGGTTCTGATTCAATGCCATCAAAATGCTCAAGTCAAGGACAATGCCACAGACTGTCTTCACAGCAGGCTATGCTGAGGTGTGCACAGCCATCCTCCACCAGTGTGGCAGGACAAATCGGTCACATGCACATGTATTTATGCAACCATTTCCAGGCATCACCTAAGTCTGCATTTCAGAATGGAAAACCAAGAGTCCTGACAACGTAATCTACCATTTTTTAAAATTCCAGTCTGTGTAATGCCCATAGCTTGTATTAAAATTCTGTATCAATGACTCTTAATAACAGCTGACTCAATATCCCCTTCATAACCTTTATTATTCAGGATTTTGCTAGAAAAATGCAGGTGCTGAGCATTATTCTGTCATAATGTAGTTTCTTGTTCTACCAGCCTGCAGTCTGTAATTCCCCAGAAACCGGAGGAGTTTGCTTAGACATGGGAATAAACTGCACAGTCCTCCACTGGAAAATCTGAAATGGTGCTCAGATGGCACCTACCTGGCACCTCTTCATTCACGGAGAGCCACAGCCCAGCTGGAGCAGAACCTTGGGCTGAAGGCTGCTCCTGTAAGTACAGCATTTTATGTTGCTTCAGAGTCCATGGTTGCTGTTTCTGCAGAAATGTAGCTACAGCCATTAAAACAAAACAAATCACACAAGAAAAGGAGGCAAGTCTAATAATAAATCAAACCAAACAAATATACTGGGACCAACACTGTTTTCTATGGTGATCAGCTTGTCAATGAATCACAGAAAACTCCCAGTGAGCAGTTCTACACTGAGATGCTCCAGACCTCCTGCCCCAGCCACAGTTCACTCAGCAACTCCCCAGGAGGAACAGCACACAGCTGTGTGCTTACAACCTGACCCCCCCTAACACAGGTCCTCTTGCTGCTGTCCTGCCACAAATCTGAAACACTGAGCCTTGCTTAAAAAATGCATATAAATCAGTCTGAAGTCCTCTGAGCTTCAGTCCACAGCCCATTACAGACTGAAAGACTGGAGAAAGACATAAAATATGGGTTTGTTTGCCCATATCAATTGCCTTTTTATCTCCTGTCTTCTAGGCACAAAGGAATTTGAAGTGAGGGGATGTCAGTTTTGGTTTGTATGTTCACAGTTTCATTGTAATAAATTATGTCTTTGACACATTTTTGTAAAGAAGGCAAGGAAAGGAAAAGAACCCAGCCCAGACCCTTGTAGTCTCAGGTACAGAGAGATCACACACAGGCTGCTGCTGATTTTTGACGTTGAGAGAAATAAAGTAACTCAAGAGTCTTAAATGAGATATCAGAAGACAGGCTTCAGATGCCCCGTGCTGTGCCCCGTGCTGCTTTGCTGCGAGCTGAAGGGCTCTGACCAACTCTGTTGTACCGGGGAACCAGCATCCACGCCCAGGGGAGGTGGATGGAGAGGCTGGAGCTTGCAGGAATTTATGGACACAGCTGAACCACTCACAGCTCTTGCCTTGGCTGTGGTGGCAGAGATGCTGTGGGGCTGAATAAATCAGGTGAGAGTTAGAGTGTCCACTTCCACATGAGCATGAAATCATTGGCTTTGCTGCCTTGCATAAATTGCAACCGCCTGAGAAAATGCAGCAGGAAAGCCGTGCAGGCAGGGAACTGCTTCTGTCTGGTGCCTGCCCTGCTGCTTGTTCCTTGTGCGGCCATGAGAGGCAATTGGACCCCTCCTCTACCCCCCCTCAGCTGCCAAATGAGTCTATCAGTGCTGCTCTCACTGGGAGATTAATTAAAGTTTGTAAAGTACTTTGTATATACTCAGATGAAATATCACAAGATATTTAATCCTTTGATAATATTTATTTGGCTGATGCCTTCTCTAGAAGGGGAAGGAAAACCAGGGCACATGTCTGTTTAAAAACATCCTTTCTCATTAAGAAGAGCCTAGCTAAATTAAAAGGTTTGTGGAATGTGTTTCCTGTCAAACCTCGGGCCTGGGGGGAAAAGTACTAGAGAAGCATTTGTGGCTGCAGTTGATGTGTCCATCTGAGCACCACTGCAGGGCTTTGTATGACTTGTGAGATTGAGGACTTGTTCCATTATCCTGTAATATTTCATGCTCTTAATTCCTGCATTACTATCTCATTCAGTACAGCTACAGCAGGTATTAATTACCTATCCAGACAAAACTTATTTAAGCTTTTTTTGTTTTAATTTTTCGAACTTGAGCAGAAGCTGGTGACTTTATACAATTCTTCAAGATCCAGATGGAATCTTTTCTGAAAGCCTTGGTAAAAACTGGTGTGTATTTTGTTTATCTAAAAATCTTTAATCTTTCAAAACTGACATAAAATACATAGTTACTCCTCTCACTTTATTAATTTTAATTTGTTTTGATCCCATATTTGTTGTTTTAAGAGTCCTACCAATCTAACTTGAAGATTCAAAGCCAGACAAACAGCATATGGTACAAACTTCACATCTGTATCGTGTTACACTTGGCAAGAGAGATAGGAGCGCTCATTTACTGGAGATCAGCATGGGGTGAGAGTTCAGAGGTTATCATTCCTGATGGCTTACAACTTTACAGATGTTTTCCCTTTATGAACAACAGAACTGCTTGTCAGTCACAGCCGAAACCTGAAAACCAGACACTTCTACCTTTTTTCATAATTCTTTCCATAATTCTTTCCATGTTTTGTAGTCTCTTTTTAGGGTTCAGTAGTAGGGAAATGATTACAGATTAACAGTTGCAAAAGATTAGTGAACATTTTAAATGTGTGGGGAATATGGCAAACTAAAATAATAGTGAAAAATAAAATCATAGTCAAAACATATGTGAAACCTAATCTGCAATAATCTTGATTTAATATTAAAGTCCATATCAAATTTTTCCAGTCTTGCCACTGCGGGAATACTGAATGCACACATGTAATATACATTTCTATAGAATTGATCGTCTAAGAGATATATTGCAGTAAAACCTAAATTTGACTGGATTGGATTTAAGTACATGACTTATTAGAGTTGTGACCTTTAATGTAGTCTTGACTTGGATTGTCTAGTCATTTACAAAACACCTGAAGAACTGTTGTAATAGTAATTAAAAATTAATGATAACTAAAAATGTCGTTTGACAGAGGGAAACTATAACCAGAGTACAGGGGATTGATTAAAATCTCATAGGGTCCCTATGAGAGAATTAAGAAATTAACCAGTCCAAGCTGGCAAAATATATTTTTTTCCTCTTATGCAGTGAATGACACTTCAAGTTTGTATTATAAATCCAGCCTCAATCTAAAGAACCATAGAATCCTAGAATTATTAAGGTTGGAAATCTTAGAGGTTTCTAAGATCATCCAGTACTTTCAGGTAGTTGTAGACTAAACACCCTCAGCTCCCTCAGCTGCTCCTCATAAGATTTGTGTGCCAAAACCTTTACCAGCTTCTGCAGTAATTTTCATCCAAGAGATGAAAATTTGTCTTAAACTTTGCAAACTTCTGTTTAAGTGAGTTGTGGTCACTTGGAAATTTGCAGGTGTTCGGAAAAATACAAAGATTGTTTCAGATGGCAATGAGCAGGTCACAAAAAAGCAATTTAAAGGGTTGCCCCTCTCTGAATAATCCTCAGTAACTATGTATGAACTCCTTGTCACCTGGAGCACAAACCAGATCAGTGGTGTGAATTTTACACAAAGTGGATGTTACTGTGCAGAGCAACTCGTGTGGAAGTCACACAGGACCAGTTACCACACCTTAGCTAAGGGGAAATAAATCAGAGAACACTATCTGATCAGTCCTTAGTTAAATATTAAAGTTAGCCTTTCCATTTTATAGTTTCATAGTAATTTCTTTTTTATAGTCCTAAGAAGAAATACAGTTTTTGTCCACCTATGCTTTTCAAATTCTAGCTATGGTTATATATGCGCAAGTTCTTTATAATAAAGAGTACCTACAGTGACACACATTTGAAATCTGCATTATGCATCTGGAAAGACTGAGTGGGGACGGGTGACTTGTCACAGGCAATAAAAAATGTCAGTGGCACATGTTTGTGTGTAGTCTGTGAATGCTGTTTGATGTACTTATCAGTTTCTTCCTACAATATGCTGTAGTTACTGAACAGCACAGCTTCACTATTGATGGGTAAAAGAAGTAGAAGATAAGAGAATAGGCAGACAGTGATTTGGATTCTGCAGATGATATTTTGCAAGTTGGAAAGGACAAAGACAATCTGCAAGTACCAGCAGCTGATATAGCCTCAATAGGAAATAATTCTGGGCTTGGAGACAGAGAATAAACATATGCACAGTAGATCATGCAAATCAATCTAAATGGTGGTACATTTGACAATAAGGCAGAAAATTATGGAGTTGGAGGTTGTGGGTTTTTTGGTTTTTTTTTTTGCTTAGATTCTATAATAAGCTTCTAGTTGGTCTGATCAGCTATCAACCTCTTAGCATGCAAAAGACTGTGGTGGTAGAGCATACTGGCATAACAGCAAACCTGTATTGGGAAGATGGAGGATTGAATAATTGCCCCTCTAGGTCTTTACTGGCTTCCCTGGGTCCCCTGAGAAAATCACAAATGGTTAAGGATCAGCCAATTGGTCAGAGGAAATGGGGGCAGTTTCCAGTATCTAAAGGTGAGAGGTTATTTTTCACACTTCAATTTCCAGTTAACTGCTCATTCTGTGAATATTTAAATCTTTTTTAAAAGCCAACCAAATGAACAAACAAATAAAAACAACCTAAGAAGAGTGAGACTGTTTCATTGCTGCTTCCCTCTGTGCTCCATGACAATCCCTGGAGCATTTCCNTTTTAATGATAGCTGAAGACTTTGAGTTTGCCCTTCCTTTTGTAATCTTCCTCAATTGTTTCCTTCAAGTACAGCAAATCTAATTCTCTAGTTCATACCATCAATGTTGCACTGGTCTAATTTCATAGCTGTTTTTTGAAGAAGCAGTTTTGTTTTAGTGCAGTGGAAGGAAAAATGGAGTTAATTGCTCAAAAGCTCCTCTGACAATGAGATAAATGGAATATCTCGTTTTACCTCTCTTCTGTTGCATTACTGGAATGTTTTCTGCAAGAGGAACTTGGATAGTCTGTGCTGCATCTAGGCAGCAAATAAAAGAGCAGTGGGACCCAGAGTTTGCTGGGTGCAAAGTGCAGAACTACACTCATCGTCAGGAGGTTCTGCCACCCACCAGCTGTGGACATGCAGAACTGCAAACACTTTTAGTCTAATCTTAGTGACAAAGTTGTAGCTGGCCCAGATTTTGGTCACTATAAGATCATATTTTAGGCAAGAAGGGCTGTGTTCAAATGTATGTTTAACAAAGAAGCCTCCAATATAAATTTTAGAGTCAGATCAATTCAAATAAGATGAAAGACTGTTTATAATGAGTTCTGCCAGTATTTACCTTTTCTGCACTGCTGAGCCCTTTCTCCATTTGTTAAGATATAATTGAAAAATTTATATATATGAATTTTTTACAAGGAGGGCTTTCTGCTATTGCAAACAGACCTTAAGCTCTGTACCTCAAAAAGTAGAGTGAAAATATGTGTGCATTAAAGATACTTTCAATGCATAGTGTATGTCTTCAGAATAGCTTTTATCTAGCTATGATTAAAAACATTTCACCACCAAGACAACTTGATGGTTTTATGACTTATTGACTGCCCTGTTACTGTGTAACATAGTTAATTGGCTCTCTGCTTGCTTTAATCTTGGATGTTTGATTCTGCTAAATCTTTAAAACAGGTTTTTGACCACATTATCCAGTAACTATTTAAATAAATGCCCCTCAAATGTATTTTTTTCAGTTTTAATAAGTTCTCTTTAAGAAATAAATGGGGGAAGGAGTGGAGACAAGGGAGAATGCATGAAATATTAATAAAGATCAATATGATAGAGTTGATAGATAAAGCTTTTTAAGATAAAAGCTTGTTTTGCAAAACATTCAAGTTTGGATTCTCAGCTGGGACAGTCTGAAGTAGCTCCATGTAGATCACACTTTCCTTTTCCTCTTTCCCCTGTTTTGACACAGGCAGAGCCAGCAGGAGGGAAAATTTCTCCCTTTTTACCTATTACCTGTCTGCAATGGTCAGGAAGAACTAATCCTTCCTGGAGATCTTGCATGCTGATTTGGATGCTAAAACACCGTTTGGAAGAGGTGGATAAAATGTGGGTGGGGCCAAAATAATATTGGGTGCATCCTGTGGGGGCCTGTAATTCTCTCAGGGGTAATGCCATTGGTCTGACCAAGGATGTTGTGGATACTGTGGAGATGGATAGAGGTGTATGGTATGTGACAGTCCCAAACAATCCTCTTAAGAAAAATGTTAATGGAGGATGGAGGGCTGTGTGTGTGTGTAGGGGTTGATAAATGCAGTGAGAGCTGGACAAGGGCATGGGTGCAGGATGATTGGGTCATAGGGCAGTCCTGCTTTGACCAGGAGAGTTTCTACAGCACATACGCTCCCTTTAAGGCTTTGGGGAACAGCAGGAACCTCAGCTCCTCACGGGGACAAAGGCATCTCCCTCTCCAGCCAAGTGCCAGGGGTATCAGCTTGTTTGCACACTGGCAGGAAAGTGTGCAGTTTTTACAGTTTGGTCTTCACAAACTTATAGACCAAATATAAGACCAAATATATTCAGTCCAGCTCTTCCATCAGAGTGTATCCTTTAAAAACCCAACCTAAACCATTGGCCTTGTTCTTGTTGGGATGTCTGTCAGAGACAGATCCTCCTGGGGAGCTCTGGGAGGTGGGGAATGGCTTGGGTTTTTTAAAGTCATTTAAAAATGAATTTTTTGATTGTCAGGAGACAGAACTGAAATTCTGATGTATTTTTAAGGTGTGCTGTGAAGACAATGGAAAGTTGTGAAGGATATTAAAAGAATATCCCTCTAGCTGTTTGTTTTTACACATTTGAATTAAAAGGACATAATCTTGGGATAGTTTCCCAGTTCAACCATGTAAGGGGTTTCTTGTCACTAATACACTTCTGGTGATTTCTGTGAAACCCTTGCAGAAAAATGAAGCTTTGGAGAAAATATTCCATGGAGTCTGCATGTTTTTGTGTCTCTTGAAAGCCTGTTCTTTGACAAAGTGTCAATTAAAGCCATTCCTGGAACACGTCGCTAGAGGGATGTGGAAACATGGAACAGAATAGCTCCTGTTGTTCTTAGTTACTGCTCTTTAATGTGAAAAAACACAACAGGGATGACTTAGGGCTTTCTGTTCTCTGACTGAATGAAAGAGCTTTAAAATATGATCTTTGAGCTGTTTGATGCTTGTTGAAAGAAAAAAAAACACAACACATACTAGTGCTGAAGATACTGCAATAGTATAGAGGTACACTAGCAAGTATTCAAACAAGATGCAAAGAAAATCTTCAAGCATAAGATACAAAGAAATACTGTCTTCTACAGTTTTTTGCAAATTAACTTGTTAATATCAGGTATTTATATTAAACTTAATGACAAACTTTGCTCATATCT
The DNA here is from genome assembly GCA_013390105.1 of Tichodroma muraria. NCBI lineage: Eukaryota > Metazoa > Chordata > Aves > Passeriformes > Sittidae > Tichodroma > Tichodroma muraria. Next base: position 10,580 of record WAAG01001415.1, read on the forward strand.
ATTTTAATAGTGGAGATGTTAGACCTGCTTTCAGTCTAGGGTGTGATCTCAAGCCATGAAACTTTCAATGTCTCCTCTGGGCTGTGTTTGGCAGCCATAGGGGAGAAGGAGGCTCTTCCATGGGCCTTTCCCACAGAAAAGCTGCAGTGCACAGCTGGGAGGCAGCAATGGAGCTGCTCCTTGGCTCTCTGAACAGCTCTTCTCCACCCTTGTCCAGCATCAAGCCATAAAATCCCAGCTTCAAACCTCCCACATCTCACACCAGACTGGAAAAGGACCACCCTGGGTCTGAGCAGGGAGGCAGCAGCTGTCATGACTGTCCCCATGTGTTGGAAACCTGCTGCCTCCCAGCTGGGACCTGTGGTGCCTGCCTGCATCACAGGCAGGAGTCCACCTATGCCTGGTGGGCTGCCAGAGGTGCCCTGGGCCACCATCTGTGCTTCAGGTTTGCAAACACACAGCAATGATATAGCACAGGGAATCCCACTGCTTTAAGCTTAATGATGTTCTTCACTTTTATCTTGAAATAATCTTGTAGGCACACAAGGTCTGTGCAATCAAAAATCAGCAGTAGCTAAGTTTTAGATACAAGTAATTTGCAGGAAGCAAATGTGACACCACTCCCTAAAATCTCTTTCTTTTGAGAAAGCTGTTAAGAAAGCACAGCTGAGGCATACCCTCCCTTGGCCAGCCTGGCTTGCAGACTGCTCCAAGCACACTTTGATTTTATCTGGCTCAGAGACACAGGGCTTGAAATCATTTTGCATCTTCCCCTCTGCCTCTCCTCCAAGTCTCCACCTGGCCTTGGCTGCCTGAATGTGCCTCCAGCTCTCCCCTCACACCAGCTATCTATATAGTGAAGAATTTTGGTGCTCAAATGGGATAACATTTCCCTTTCTACACTGGGGACAGGAGGAGAATGCTGGTGACTATTGTGTCCCCTGAGTCTGTTCCAGGTAGGGGATTTTACTTATACCCCATTTGCCCACAGCAACTGCAGGGGTGCTCAGAACTGTTTTCCTTTCCAAAAAACTCCTTGTGTGGCTTTCATTTTGCATGGAGTAATTAAGAAGAGGAAGCTGAGCCCTTTCCCTTCGTGCCTTTGTTTCTCCTGTGTATCACATTACAGGTGCAGGGGTCAAAGTGTGACCATGTCAAAGACTGGTGGCAATGAATAGCTGCAGAAGAGGATTTGTGTTACTGCTGATCTGGTGGAAAAGCAGAGAGAGGCTGGCCTCTTTTCTTGCATCTCTCTCTCTCTCTCTCTCTCTCTCTCTCTCTATCTATCTATCTCTATCCTCTATCTATTTATTTATTTATTTTCTGGTAAGGCTTTATTTTATTTTATTTTTAAGGAATGCAAAGACTCAAGAGAGCATTTAGGTCTAGTTTGTCCCTCATTAGCTTTTGAACTGTTAACTCATGCAGAGTGATTAGTTACATGTTGTACCTGTCACTGCCTCTGCCCTTGGTTCAGTCTAGCTAAAATACAGTAGTACCTCATTTCACTGATAGATTTGACCTAGAGTAAAATGTGCAAATTCTTACAGAAAGTGCAATAATTGCAATTGATTTATTCTTCTATGGGGAAATAATGTCTGTCTCAAACAATAACATCAGCTTTCTCTTAATTGCATTACATTAATATCATATTATTCTGTATTCACATCCACATCCAAAGCTGTGAAACATGCTGGGTTTCTTCCCTACCCTCATGACACACACAACTCTCAAAAATAGGTTACCAAACACGGGAAGCCCCTTTTTGCCCATTCTATAGAAGACAAAAGGAAGGAAAAAGAATTTTAAATAATACACTGGTCTATAAGAAGGAAAGCCGTATCTTACCTACCACAGTCCCATGTTTATCTTTGTTGTTAATCCAGTGGTGAGGATTATGCTGTATTAATGATGTGTGGGAGTTCCAGACTATTTCTTATTCCTGGCTCGCAGCATCTGCTTTCAACAAATGTCTTTTGTGCACATATGTGACCTTTTGGCTGCCTACACTTAAGTCCACCTGTCAGGATGGCATTGTGCCTGCTCATGAGTGTGGCCCAGCTGCTGGGGCACGGAGGGAATCAGCCTCCGTGGCCCTGTAAATGCTCCTCCGTTTCAGAGCACCTCTCTCTTCTCCCAGTCCCACGGTGCACATGGCTCCTAGCTTTGGGGACCCACCAGCTGTCTGATTTCCAGAGGACACCAGCCTTGGGCAGCTGGCTGGGGCTTCTGATGGGACATGATGGCAGATCTGAGCTGGCATCAAGCAAGAGAGATGCCCTGGTGCAGCAGCCCCTCTGGCCGTGGGGTCCCTGCAAACTCCAGGCACAGTGAGCTCAGGCTCGTTTGCAGCAGGAGTCTGGGACACAGCTGACACCCAGCTTGTAAATCCAGCCCTTTTCAGCAGGGCAGAGTCATGGATAAAATCCCAGTCACTTTTCTCCTTCCTAAGATTGACCCATGCCGGAGGTAGCACCTCACAAGAAAGATTTTACCAGCATGGTTTCCTTCAAAATAGCTATACTTTAAGCAAAATTCCCAAAGTGTCTGATGTTGTCAAAACATCAAATTTCTCAGTACAGTATTTGGCACTACTTTTCTTNTTGAAAGGCAGGATTTGTTTTTCAACTTTTGTGCAATTGGACACATTTGCTTACTTGGAACACAATAACACGGAGCTCTCCAAAGTCACTTTGGGTTTAATTTTGGCAAGAATTACACCTGTTCTGTTTTTTCACTCTGGAAAAGAAGTCAAAATGGCAGGATTTCCCATGAAGTGATAAGTCTCATTTCTGTTCTGCTTTGGCTGGGTTCAAATCACCACAGGGGGAATTTTCCAAGAAGGTTATTTATAACCTTTTGAATATGGAAACATTTCAGTGTTTTCAACCTGCAGCATGTGGAAATAATTGGGAAAAAAAACAACATTTCCGTGTTTTTTGATAACTGAAACAACAGGTGCTAGGTCCAGGAATAGTGAAAGAGGAATGAAAATTAAAATACTTTTCATTGTATAACATTCAAGGAGTCAGTGAGTGGAAATGCCCAAAGAGAGGGGTTAACCCAAACACAAAGGAGGTCTTTGCACACCCTGCACTAATTACACTGAGGAACCTTTTGACACAGGATGTTGTGGAGACCAAAACTGTAAAAACTGTAAATGAATTCAAATTGGGAGCAACAGATTTGATGTAGGAGGTCTATCAGTGGCAATTATGATATTCCAGATGTTACTTCCAGCTCAGGAAGTCCTTGAGCAACAGACTGCTGGAAGAATTCCTCTATTTCCCCTTCTTCCTCTAGCTTTTCCTTAACTGTCTGCTGTTATTGGAGGAAGAATTACAGGTCGGAGGATCCTTGGTGTCATCTTGTCCTTGTGTTATTGGCTTGTGAGAGAACTTGGATAGCAGTCATGGAAAATGGAGGGTGTAACAAGAGACTCCAAATGAAATAAGGCAAAACAAAACAACAAAAATTGCAGTTTCTTTGGTTTGCATTTCTCTGAAAATTAATTTCATACAACCCTGTTTTCCAGCCTCAGTGGTATCTCAATGGCTGCAGGACACTAAGCAGGGAGTCATCACAGAGACCCTGTTAGGAAAGTGCAAACTGCACATCAAGAGCAGAGAGAAGGAGAAAAGAAAGATGAAGGTTTAGAGATGGTGAGAAGAGAGGGCCCTGTTTGGCAACTATTTAATGCTTCTCTTAGTATTTTATTTGGCACCCAGTTACCATAGCGATGTGATTGGCAGCTGATTGACAGGATTACGTAATGGAGCTGTCTCTGTTGAGCAAGAGCCATATTTTCAGGGGAAAAATATCATTCTGCTGCTGGGGATAGGACCAGTGCACAGTCTGCTTGGATCAACTGGGGGTTTTGAACAGAATTTTCTCTTTAAGCAACTAAATATTAATAACTCCTTCACAGTGAAATGTAAATGAAATAGCCATCAGGACTTCAAGGGTGTCTAGACATCTCATCATCCTCCTGACCATCTGACAGACCCTGAGGCAGTTGCCAGGCTGGCAGCACCGAGTGCCTATTGAGCTAGCAAGGGGGCACCCCAGCCTCAGGGAACTCCTGTTCCAGAGCAATCCTAAACCCAACATTTTCAGAAATGTCTCGGGAGAAAAAGCTGCAAATAAGGACAGTGGTAACAAAATGCAATACAAAGAATTGGAAGATAGCACAACAATTTTCCTCTTGGATATTTAAAATACACTGGTTTTAGTAACTGGAGCACAGTGGTTGGCATGAGCCAGTCGTTTGTTTTTGAAGGGCCCCAGTAACAAGTATCTCAATCCCACCAGTGCTTTTTCTTACCTGGCACTTGCTTGATTTTTGAGAATGTGGGGTTTGCTATCCCTGATCGTGTAATCCTGGGATTTGCTCCCACATCGCTGGGATTCCTGTGTGCAGTGAGGGTGTTTTATTAGATTGTTAGATAGGAAATGAGTTCCTGCAGGGACTGAGTCCACAGGTAATGTGGCTGGAGTGCTCCTGATGGCATCCCTTTAGGAGATGCTCTCTAACCCCCTTTGCTTCCAGGGAGAACTGATCACAGATCCTGAACTGACTATAAAGGGTGAGCAGAGAGTGATGCCTGAGTTCCCAACCCTCCTGGTTAAGAGCAGATCAGACAGGAGCTCATTCTTACCTCGAGAAGCTCAGAGCAACACAACAATGGCCCTTCTGTCTGTGGATGTAGGACCCTGGTTGGCCACACTGAGAGGAGAAGATGTGAGAGGGTTGCCATTGACCCTACCCCAGGGACCTCAGCTGCTGTGAGAGAAACAAAACTCACCTCCTACTCCCAGCTGCTCTCTGGAGACACTGTGGTCCTCTGTGGCTCCAGGGACAGGCTCCACGCTGGATTTCTTTGTGGCAGGGCTAGCCTGTGATGGAACAGACGTCCTGTCCCCGCAGTTTATGAAGAAGTATGTATTTTCTCTTTTCCAGACCATAGTTAAACACTAATCACATACAGATCAGCATTCAGGGTGTTGCAAAGCCAGGGAAGATCCTGCAGCAGGGTTCAGGTATTTGCAGTGCAAAGAGCACACATGGGAATGCACACGTTCCTTGTGGGACTGTGTTCCTTGTGGAAGGCAGCACAGATGTGATCTGACCTGCAGGCAGAGGTGCTGCAGGTGCTGGACAGGCCCTGGATCTGCTCTGGGCTTGCATTCGTGCCCCAGCAGTGTGAATGGCCCTCCTTGTCTGCAACAGCAACTTGTACAAGCTGCTCTCCAGCTCTTGGTGAGCCAAAGAGCTGCTTTTGGCTGCCCTTGGATCATCACTGAGCAACTTCTGTAGCCAGTGAGGTCTTTCACTGTGAGGTACAGCATGGAGCTCTCTGCTCTCCATGTGGGGAGAAGGGAGTTCCAGTGATTCTCTCGACACAGACATAGCACTCACACAGGGTGGTGGGAGGGCTGGGGAAAGCTCCTGCCTTTGCCAAACAGGCTGGAGGACTGGAACAGGTTGTGGGGCTGGAATATACTCGCCCCAAAGAAACACTGAACACACCAGGGAAGTGAAGGGGATTAGATTTCATTAGCTGGCAAATTAAGTTTCTGTAACCCCTGACCAAAATTCACAGTATCAGCTGCAAATAATAAATTTAACTGGTTTCATATGGCTTTAAAACAGCCCACAAACAAAATTCAGTTTTTAGGCTTCCTTTTATTCACCACTGTTTCTCTCTCTTTCAGCAGGACCTGGAGAAAAAATCCTACTAAAGCCGAGGCAAAGACTCCCATTGAGTTCAATGAGAGCTGAGCCTGACCCTTTCTAGGAGAGCTGTATAGGCCTCTGCTCGCAGAGAGCTGTTGTTAGAGACTGTGAGTTCTGGACCACATGCCAGAGAGTGTTCCTTTATAAAGATGCTTTCCTTTGGACATACAGCAGCGACAACACCTGTGTGCTCACACACACAGAGGCACAACAGCCACGGAGAAGCCATCCATCTTAGAAAACGTGTTATGCCTTTTAAGCGTTTCTATATCAAAGACTGATAAATAAAACATGGGTTTAGTGTTAAAAGGAAAAAAGCCTTTTAACAGATTAAAGTGCTCACAGTGCCTGACACTGTGAAATAGGAGTGTTGAGCAGCAGGGCAGTTAAGAAAAAGGACTGGTTATGCTGACAGGCACAAACTGTTGTGTGTCTTGTAGCAGTCATTGGCAGAAAAAAAGCCCAAAATCTACTTTCCCAGCAAAGTCTTCCTGGAAGGTAACAAACCTTCTATAGCTAAACTTTTATATGTTCTCCAGCTGAATGTCATGAGAAGATTTCCTCCCTGAAGGAAGAGGAAGAAAATAATTTTTAAGCCCATCTAAATAAATAAGCAAACAAAATCAGCATCCTCTTCAAATGATAAAATGGTTTGTTCCAGCAGACTGAAAGCCCTGCTGGGTTTTGAAACATTTTTTTTCCTCAGCATCCTGATTCTTCCTAAAGCCCAGCACACTGAGTTGGCTCCTTAACTGATTTTTACTTGTTCCTCAGCAGTTGCAAAAGTAGTAGTAAAGCCTTATACATTTTCTCATTCCTTCTCAACTGTGAACAGATAGTCCAGAGCACCTAAAGACTGTATTTGTACAGACAGGGACATTTCTCCATTCAAAGGAGCATTAACTAATTACATTTATTTTGTTGATCAGAAAAACTGACCATTGAAACAGATTTTTCTTTCAGTCTTCCTTCCTGAACCTGTGTTACCTTGGTGGAGGGGAGCCTTACAGCAGAGGTCACTGAAAATCCTCCTGAATATTTTATCACTTCTGCTCCTTATGGCTTAGTGTACAAAGACAAACCCTTATGTGTGAAGGGCACGGAGCTGAGACCAGGGGGAAGGGATAAACCAGTGTCTGTCCCTGCTTTGCTCTCTGACCAGAACACGGAGCATGCTGCTTGTGGAAGTGGGAAATGGAATTTGGGCACCATTAGGATCCCACTTGATGTGGAGCCTTGTTTTTAATAGCTAAAAAGAGCCCCAATGAATGTGAATGAGAGCCAGATGATTTTGCTGTCAGGCTGGTAAGGAGCAGTTTTATGATGCCAGCTGGTATCCCATCACCTTTCCAGATGAAATTGCCCACTGCTTTCATGGATTTGAAATGTTGCAGCAAACAGCAAGCCCAGGTTAGAGCACAGCCAGGCAAATCTGTGATGCTCTTTCCCTAACCCAGCCATACAAAGTGGCCATGCAGTGCCCACTGTGGAAAAGCCATGCTGCTGACTCTGCCACCTGAGAATCATCTACAGAGTCATATAAACTATTTCCAAAATGCCCCAGCCTGCAAGACACATGGCCAAAGGCAAGTGGGGGGAACCTATAAAATTAAATTGCATTATTTATTGGAGAGATCTAAGTTCTATCTTGCCCCAGGGTGTCATTATGCACCTCTACTCTATGCTGATAATAGTCATCTGCAATCTGATAATGACTTTGATACCTTCCACAAATGATGATAATTTTACACCTCTGTGAAAGACACCTCTTCTAGACATACTGGCACCCCTTACAGGCCATGGTGCTCCTGCAGGGACTGAATGGAACTAGAACCTGACAAACCACACTTGATTTCTCCTCAGCAAGGCAGAGTTGACTCTGTCAGCAAAGGGACACTGACCATGGAAGCTACTTATATTGTATGTGGGACTGTACTGGCATGGTAGCTATTGTTAGGTGGGGGCAGAAGGGAGGTGAATGAATACCAATACCATAACCATATAGAATTGTCATAGATATTGTCCCTTTGCTCCATTCAGCAGGAGAGAAGGAGACAATTTTGTGTCTGACAGGCTAGCTCACCCTGTGCTCAGTAGGCCTTACTTAATGTTATACCCCATGTGAATTTTCTATTTATCTTCCATTTATCTCATGTCACTCATAATAAGCATCCTTCCAGCCTTAGCAGGTCAGAGCCCCTCACATTATTTCCCTATATTTCAAAACTAATGTGATGAACTAACGGGGGAAAATGCTTCTGCCCACAGGAGGCCATTCTGATTTGGCTTTTTAGATTAGTATTTTGTTCCAAATCCTGGGAGAAGCTTACACTTGGTCAGAAAGTCTTGGATTTTCCATGGTACTGTTTAACTCAGTAGCATTTCCTGTGTACTCACAAGGCAATGGCTTTGGTGAAACCCTTCTGCCATTATAGTCCTGTACAGAATTCAAAAGCATCCTGGGACTTTTGACTTTTTAGTTTTATATAGTTTGTTTGCTTTTCTATTGCAGATTTGGCAGCCTGTGGGTTGATACCCGAGGCTTTTCCAGCCAGTGTCTGCTGCAGGGCACTAAGCATTCACTGGGATTTTCTGCCTGCCTCCTTCAGCCCTGACACTCAGTGAGCATCTCATGGCCTCTGCTGACACTGACAATTAACACCAACTACACCAGCAGTTTTGTAGGGTGAATATTTGCCCACTGGGACCCTGAAAGAGACCTACTCACTTCTCAGAGGCTGCCTGATGTCTGTTAGATAAGAATGATTTACTGACTACAGCTGGGCTCCAGCAGATGACCGAGGTGTCATCAGTCTCCCCTGACACTTTCAGCCTGGCAAACTTGGAGCTTTTGAAGGAGTTTAATAGGAGTTAAATAATCTCATCATTGATATTATTCCTTCCTTGTTTTAAAAACTGCTAGGAGATTTTGGGTTTAATCTTCCCTTCTAATCTCCCTGCCATGGGAGAAGAGCAGAATGGATTGTCAGATCCATACCCTGTGGAAATTAGCCTTCCTCTGCAGCACCTTCTAATGCTGTCAAGCAATTTGTTGTGACTTTTAAACCTAAGAGGGGATGTTTGCTCTGTTGCACATAGCAAAGCACTACAGAGCCCAGCAAAGTAGGCAATCTCCATTATCTCTGCTTGGATCTGTTCCTGAAGCCTGCAGATTTTTTTGAAGTCTGCCATGTAGCCACAATCTCAGTCCACNAAGAGGCAGGTGTTGTAGAAAAGAAAGGGTGTGAACTGGTATGACAGTAAAAAAGAAACATTTCTAATGAGAAATGATGCTGAAGTCAGCTAAAACAGCATACTCATTCCTCCGAATTTCTGTTTCCTGTAGCCTTTTTTTCTGCATGACTGCCCTTCCATTCCTCTTATTACCAATAACTGCTGTTGTCTGTGGCATGCTATTAACTTTTTTAATACCCTATTTTAAAAATTAATGTATTTTTAATAAAATGTCTCTATCA